>JAOVVB010017361.1:0-16352 GCA_028570985.1 Heterobranchus longifilis | reverse complement strand
AATACTACGTTACATGACTTCCTTCATTGCTCCCGTCATAATTACTACGGCCACTAGAGGGCGCCGCCTAACAACAAATGTAAATTTGGGTCGTAATCGCTGCTTGTACAAACGACCTATGGTGTCGTTTTTCGGTTGAGGACATTTCACTTTAATCTCTGCATTTCTTTGCCCCACTCTTTATTAAAGCACTTTGTAAATTATTCTACAGAACGTTATTATAAATCAGATTGTGGTGACTCATGATCTGCACACTTTATAAGATATCAGAGTGGTTTTGTGCTCTTTGTGGTGGTCATCGGCTCCATTAATCAACACCGGGTGACTCACTGCCAGGAAGCACCTCTAAATCCTCTCCATTAGCCTCCTCCACTGAAATGCTGCTAGAAGGAGCACCCATGTCCGTGTGAGGTTCAATGTCATTCAACCCATCGGAATATCCCCCTCCGGTTATTAACAGCCAGGAGGCCCACAAGAACCACAGATGGCGAGAGTGTCGCAAGGTGACCGATGCTAATTCACAACATCTGCTTGAGCCTTCACATTAAAAAAGGACCATACCAGTGCCTCTCAGTGCCCATCCACTACGCATTATATATTTTACATCATAGGTAATCCTTTTGCAAAACATGTTGCAGTGTTTTACAATTACCATGCAGTGTGTATTTACCATCTACCACTTCAGGCAGCCATTGGTTTCCAATCAGTTTCATACAGTGGGGAAATCAATTCGCAAGCTGCGTAACACAAGGCTGCATAACCAACCATGCAAAACATGCAACTGCCCCGGGGCCCCAAACATCCATGGGACCCAAATGCCCTAAACTCACCACGCATCAATTGTTTATTTTTGGTAATGTGATTGATTACATATTGGAATTACACAATTTAAGTACAATATCAACTAAAGGCAGGTTGGACATTATTAGCCAATGGCAGAGACTTTAATTGTTTTAGTTTATATTGTGGTGCACATTCCCAAAATTAAGTTGTTTTAATGGGGGGCCATGGGGCCAGGCATTATTAGCATTGGAGCACTGACTGGTCTCTGGCCTTATAATGAGGCTACAAGGTGTTGCAAGCTGCATTTCCCAAATGTTAAATGTTAATAAAAAAATGTGCCTACTTTGGAATAAATCAGGAAATATCTGATCTAGGGCAGCACATTACAATTATTGTCATCATTGATTAGTCTACAGATTATTTTCTCAATTACTTTGATTTTTGTATAAAAACGACAATTATAATGTCCCAGAGCCCAGTGTGCTGTGTTCAAACTCCTTGTTTTATCCGACCAACAGCCCAAAACACAAAGATATCTGAATAAGAAAAGCAGCCCATTTAACTAGCTGAAACCAGAAATTAAATTAAAACAATTAATTGATCATCAGCATCGGTTTTAAACTTTTGGTTTGAAGTTGGAAAATATCTTGATTTAGAGCCGAAAATATCGACCAAAGAAACAAGCTTAAAAATCAGACAAAGGCAAAGACAACAGCTGCCTGCAACAGCAAGAAAAAGCCTGCGTTTGGGCAGCAATAGTGTTAACGTATACATGATGATTTGTAGTTAAGAAGCTAAAACATGCAAACACACACGTTTGGTGTGTTAAAATTAAATGGAATGCCCTCCTTAAAAGGAAATCTACGCAGCTTCCTGCCTCTCGCGGCCCTGGCCCCTTTCTCCTGCTCGTTTATCCTCCATCCGCAGCCTTTGCACCAAACGCTGACTCAACCTGGATCCTCCCACGAGAAACAACCTGGCTCTGAAGAACTGGCACAGCCGACAGCTAAACTGTGTGCTACTTTTAGCTTTCATACCTTTTAGCGTGTTTTTTTTTTGTTTTTAATTCAACACCTGCATTTTTCTACGTGCCAGTCTTGAATTGCAACATTTATCATGTGAGCCCTTTAGCTGTGTGCCAGCTCTGACACTGGTTTGACTGGAATGACTACAAGGTAAGCACAGACAGTATGAGCAATCGGTAACTTCCCACCCTTTGAAAAATCACAGCAAAGATGAACCATGTTGTTGTTGTTGTTGTTGTTGGCGGCATGAAGAGGAAATGTCAGAGCACGTAGTGTAAATGAGGATATTATGAAGTTAAACAGCTTGGGCAAATGTCAGACAAATATGTCATATGCCAGTGACAGCTGCAAAAAGAATGACATTCCCAACAGCCTCAGCTCTGCTTTGTTTTTAGTGTTAATTAGCTGATGCTAGCGTGCTAAAATGAGAAATTAAACATGTTAAATACCTGCTAAAAGAAGGGCTGAACGATTTTGAAAAAATATAAAAATTGCGATTATTTTGACTGATATTGCAATTGCGATATGATTTGCGATAGTAGAGGGAATGATCATTTTTACATAATTATTCTTATTTTTATTGAAAAACTATTAAAATGATCATGGTGTGATTTTTGCGAGGATCTGTACCAAACAAAGATTTTTTTTTAAATCTGTAGAATGTGATTTGTAAGCCGGGACATCTCTGCAGCACAATAATATTTAATTTAAAATGGTATTTTGACACACATTTAGCCTTCTACAAATATTGCACCTCTTGCGATTTGAAAATTGCAGTAGGCCATGTTGCGATTTCGATAAAGTTTCGATTAATTGTTCAGCCCCAGCTAAAAGTCAGCATTTAAAGGGATAGTTTGGATGTTTTGAAGTGGGGTTGTATATGAGGTACTTATACACAGTCGGTGTATTACTACCTACAGTAGATGGCGGTCGGCATTCCCCAAATTTGGAGAAGCAGACAGGAGTCCTGACACGGAAGCTAAGCGATGTACTGCTGTGGACGGGGACACACAGCAAAACGGATTTTAGCTACCTATAAAAAGGACCACCTAAAAAAAAAAAAATCAATATCAGTTAGATCTATGCTTTATTTTGAATATTCTCACAGCTTTATCTTGCCACCAGACAGCCCTTTCCCTTCTGTTATTGTGTGACTTTGGCATTTTAAAAAGGTTTAGGATCTAACAAAACTAATTGTTGCTGTGCATGTTAGCATGATGATGTTAGCATTTAGCTTAAAGCACTCATGTGCCACTAAGGCCACCAATCGCACTCTTCCAAATACTGCATTTCTGGATAGAAACATTAACCTTAAATGCCACAGAGACTTTTAAGCTGATGACGTTTCACCTCAGTTGATCTTTGAGGACGCGACAGGGAGCTTCATTCCTTTGATGCAGACAATAACTGATCCACGGTCGTGCATGTAAAGAATTCCCCTGAGGGGGCAAATCAATCCACGGTACGTCTTTAAAAGAATGTCCAAACTGAGACGTATGTATGATCCATTACATGTGACATCATGGTTGAACAGGATAGAATGATGAAAAAAAAAGGAGCATTTGTGAAAAGTGGCGGTGCTCAATATGAGTTTCTCTCCTCCTCCTCCTCCTCCTCCTCCACACACCGCCTGACACCAGCGACAATATAAAAAGAGATTTACATCCGTGCGGTGGCTGTTTATCTCCAGAAGAGGAAGCACACTGCAGTCCCCTCACCCCAGACCACATCTTAACACCACTGCCTCTCTCAAACTGCCTGAAACTGCAGACACACCGAGATGCACGGAAGAAAACAGCTCCCACGCTGCTCTCCCATCATGCATCTGCACTCATTCACCGTACCCCATACTACTAATCTCTGTGGTATGGAAATGCATGACTGGAAAGAGCAGAAATACATGTACTCGGCATTTAAATGTACAATGTCGCTTTCTGCTGCTAGGGGTCTCTTAACAGAACAGAAGATGGAGGAATGCCGTCATTGCGGTCAGTTTCTCCTGGTTAGGATTCCTTCCGTGTTCATCGTTCAGGAGGTTTTTACCAGGAGCCGAATTATCCACAGAGGTCTCGTCCTCTCCAAAACAAACGGACCAGGTGATTTAAACTGGTAAAAACACAGAATATAGCAGTTTCATGTTAAAATTCTCTTTCTCCAATGCTATTCATTGCTGTTAACATTTGCTCAGCTTGTTTCTCTGATAACTTGAGATCCAGACGTCCGATGACTAAAATCCTTCATCTGGTTAAAATATATAGTTAAAAACGACCAAGATCTAAAAAGTATAATGTAAAAATGTGGCTTGAAACTGGATAAAAAAAGTCAATATATGACAGCTTCTGACAGACAACCACAACGCTGACAGGTGACCAAATATAACGGACAGTTACCGTGAATAAAATTACAGATTTCTCTGGATTTAGAAATTGTTGAAAACATTCAGCGGATTCTGATGTCGTCACATGATTGATTGCGCTGATATCAGTGCTTATCATCCTGATACAGACTTTTATATGCAATTCATTCGCACGAATGAATTTATTTGCGCCTGGTGTGTACGCGCTATTAGACATTTCAAAGTGGAAAAGTTACACATTATATCTTTAAAGATTTATACCTGCAGCAGGAGACAGGAGGGAAAGGAAGCGTGTGTGAAGCAAAGTGTTGTGAAAGACAAAAGATGATGAAAGAAGAGAGAGGAGGGTGTTTAACAGGAAGAGTTGAGAGGCTGCGCACACACACACACGTGCACGCACGCGCGCACACACACACACACACACACACGCGGCAGGTTATGAACACACAACAGGGACTTTCTAAAAATCAGCCTCGCCCTGTTCTTCATTATGAAATCCAATAGTCAACTTTGAACTTCTCAGAAGACACTTTAGATCAAAAACACTGTACTGAAAGTACTGTATATTATTGTTATACTAAGTGTGTTAAATGTGTATTTATACACACGTGCGCTTTTCTGAGGGTGTACTTGCAATGTATCTTTAGTGCTTCATTACATTTATAGTGTGGTCATTGATTTGCTGTCGTGCACACATTAGATGTTTATGAAACTTAGGTGGTACTTTAGTAAATTTATCAAAAATGTATTATTTTAGGAGGCAAAAGTAACCAAGAACATACAGTATGAATTCACTGTTGTAACCACATCTTGAATATAACTTCTAAACACACTTGAGAGTTTTCAATTTAACACAGCTTTAATTTACTTTCTGAATAGATAAAAGAGATGATAAGGTATATAAAGTGCAGTTTCAGAAAATATACTTTTTGGTTCATTTGGTTTATTTGTTTTTGTTTTGTGGGGTTGGAGGAAAGGGACGGGGGAATACTCATACTGTTATGTTTATGTTTCCCCATTGGTGATTGCTGATTATTGTACACTCTTCTGAAATAAAAAGACGATAAAAAAAAGAAGACGACACTTCAGAGGCCATGAAGGAAGTCAGGTAGAGAGTGAAATGCTTTCCGGCAGCATGTGATCATATTAGTGCAGCTATAAATACATAAATGAGAACACATTCACGAACATGCGTGCACACTTACCTAACACTTATCTGAGAGCTAAATATAGGTCATCTCGTGATGATAATTAGAGCTCTATTTGTGATCCTGATTTAGAAATCAGCGCGAGACCCTTTTCTCATTTTGCCTCTTACAGTAGCGCCGACGGCGACAGCTTCATGATCACACATCAAAACACCTTTCCAGGATGAAATCTGCTCACAGTTTGCACAATATGATCGACTGATATTTCCTGTTCGGGTATTAGGATATTTCCTTTAAACAGTTTTGCAGAGATCTATGATACGATTGTTTCGATAATGATACACACTTTAAAGTCGAGCTGCAACGATTAGTTCATTAATTGATTAGTCGATCAACAGAAAATTTATCTCAAATAATCGTTTTAGACATTTTTCATGCACAGTTGCTGGCAGCAAATGTCAGCATTTTGCGGTTTTATACACAAGACGTCACTTTGGCCTTTGGGAAATTATTACCTGTACTGCTGGCTATTACTGTAAGCTGTGACCTGAGGGTCTGTGCTCACCAGGCAGGAAAAATACACATTTTTTCTGTTTTAATTTGTCCTTATGGACATGACACCCATGCACTGCTACTATGAGTGTATGTGTGTGTGTGTGTGTGTGTGTGTGTGTTGTTTGCCATGTGGAGGCGGACCGTTTGAGTCATACTACATGCATGTGTAGTATGACATTTGGCGACAGCAGTTATTATGATGATGCACAATGAGTCTTAGAGCAGTCTACAGTATAGGGCTGCAACTACTGATTATTTTTTATGATGGATTAATCTGACAATTATTTTCTCAATTAGTCATTTGGTCTATAAAATGTCAGAAAATAGTGAAAAATGTCCATCCCAGTTTCTTTTCTTGTCTGTAAATGTGTTGTTTTGTCAGTCCAACACCCAAAAATATTCAGTTTAATAAGATAAACAGAGAAACACAGAAAATATCCATATTTGAGAGGCTGGAAACAGCATTTTCTGCCATTTTTTGCATGGAAAAATACTTTAAGGATTAATCTACTATCAACATAGTTTGCGATTATTTTCTGTTGATCGACTAATCCAGTGGTTCCCAAACTGGAGGGCATGACCCCTAGAGAGGGAGTCATAACAGGGGGGCGCGGTGAGGCTAAATATAAATAAATCATGCATTGTTCTCGACTTGTGTAATTCTTGCAGAGAAAATGTTCAGGCTTTTGTTTATTCCCAGGCAGGGAGTTGGTAAAGTTGCCATTTTTGTACAGAGAGGTAATTTTGAGAACATCTATTGAAAGCAATGAATGCTGTTACACAGTAAAAATGTTAAGGTGCATGCTGCATGCTAAATGACTTGTTCCTTATTTAGGCCTATTTTTTTCCGAAATATGTCACACACTGAAGTTGCAGTTTTGTAATAATTACAGGCATGTTTCAAATAAATTCTATAGGAGTTTGAAAGCAAAGGACGTGTGTAAGAGTGTGGTTATGTGGGTGGATTTGAGGCGATGGGGGGGATTGAAAGCATTTTTATGAACCCCTGCAGAAAAAGTATGGGACTAATTGATAAGTCGACTAATTGTTGCAGCTGTAGTCTACAATATAGATCATTTTGGCTATTCAAAAGTGTAAAAATTAGTCTAAAGTAAAAACCACATGCAACACCACACACCCTCTCTGTGAGGTAATTTCCATTACAATTTGGGATGTGTGGTCTGATGTGGACCCATGTAGTTTCAGAACAGAATTTAAAATAAATAAATAAAAAAAAGTCAAAGCCAACTGTCTGATCTGAACACAAGCTGCTGCAGTTACACATTCATGATCAGAGTCAGCTGCTCTTCTGTCATCTCAGTCAGACCACATCAGCCAGGAGGTGAAAAACGATTCGCCTCCACATGGCAAACACCACTCACTCACTCACACACACACACACACACACACAGAGAGAGTTCTTATGTCTCCTTTTTCTACACGATCTGTTAATCATCACTGAGAGTTAAAAAAACAAAACAATGTAGCGAAATTAACATGTTCACAAATCCGTGCCAACACTCTCCATTTGATGTAGTCAAAACAGAAACATTGTTAAAATACCACTTCCGGTAAAAACCTTTCAAAAATAAAACAAACAAGTGACTAAAGGAACAGCCTACCAACATTAGGTCTGCAACTATCGCTTATTTTGTGTATGCCATGAATTAGTCGTTTAGGCTACAAAATGTCAGAAAAGATTTTAGAATGCCTTTTGTGATTT
Organism: Heterobranchus longifilis; assembly: GCA_028570985.1. Taxonomy (NCBI): domain Eukaryota; kingdom Metazoa; phylum Chordata; class Actinopteri; order Siluriformes; family Clariidae; genus Heterobranchus; species Heterobranchus longifilis. The sequence continues at coordinate 8,762 of JAOVVB010017361.1, read as the reverse complement.
TGTGAGGCCAGAGTGAAAATTACAAAGATATTTCTAATGATGTAAAACTAGAGAAAAGCAGCAAATCCTAAGATATGAGATGCCGGAAACAGAGACGATTTCATACTTTTGCTTGCAACATGAACAATTAATCAAACAACAATATTTTGTGTCCATCCACTAACAAATTAATCTAGTTAGTAAGCCTATGGTTCAAACCAGGGTTGGAAATTAGCACCAGCCAAATGCTGGTAAAAGATGCAAGTGCCAAAAAAACAATGGTAATGTTTTATATAGCCTATTGGTATTTTGGTACAAGCTTTTGACGGAAACTGGTAGGCTACTTTTGGGTGAAATTCAATTGACAGTATTGAAAATTTGTTCCATGACGTGAAACCAGAATAGGCTCAAAGTTTGAGTCAAAATCTGGCAACGTCATGAATAAACCAATAAACCAACTCTAATTGGCCGGGCTGGGGACAATTACAGGTCCAATTTAAAGGGTATACTTGTAAGATAGCTCATGTGTGACTGCTTTATGTGCACCATGTCGGGCTTTACACCAATTTCATTCATTCATTAAAAATCTGTGGCTTCACAAATACTCAACTCCACACTCAAACTGCCAAAAGTTTTAGCTCAGAGCATCCGACATGTGCTTTTTAATTAGAAATCTTGTATTTTATTTGTAAATGTAGTATCTCTTATTTTATTTTGAAGGCCACCACAGGCCCGTACTTCCCGTCTCGCGTGCGTTAACGGCTGCTAGCTTGTTGCCGCAGCTGCTCCACGCGCTGATTGCGGCTCGAGCCGTCCCGCTACCCGCCGCCCTGCTGTCGGAGGCGGCTACAACAGCTCCGTGCTAACTGCGTGCTCTCTCCTCACACAACTCCTACGTTTTTACACTGAAACAAACGACTGATAAAAAAGCCGAAACATCATGAATTTTACCAAATGACTGTGCTCGAGGACGGTTTCAGCCCCGGCGTGTTGATGCTCACGAGTCCCCGAAACGAGCCGACGAAACCATTGAAAGATGCTCCGGCAGCAGCGCGCCACAGCACGTCTCTGTTGCTTCCCAAAATCCATATTCAACCCAGCTAAACAGAGCCCCCACCGATAAATTACAAAAAAATGAAATAAAATCCTTCCTACCGTAGACATGAGTCGGTGCGGGCGGTGCTCCTTCCTCTCGCGGCTGTCAAAGAGGCTGTGCGGTGCAGCAGCTGCGGACTCTCTGCCTCCTCCCACCGGCCGCCCCTGGGCTCTGGCTGCTGGGATACTTCCACCACACGGCTCCGCCGACTGTCTGTCTGTCTGTCCGTCTGACTGCAGACTGCTGGAGCAGCAAGACAGACTGCCACACTAATGTGGGATACTGAGTGGGCAGGGCGGTGTCACCCCGCCCGTGGGCCCTCCCCTACTCCCGCCGGTAGACGCCGTTCTGTCGAGCGCACACCGAGCGTCACGCCAAATTTCATTTAAAAAACTGGGAAGTTAACGTGACTGGCTTAATATGCGTGGAGCCGTTGTTCGCTGGAAAGTGTATAGTAGGACGTTCTTTCTGTATATCCTAATATTAAATTCGGCATATACCAAACAAATATAAACACATTATTTCACTAAAATATATACTGCGTAGTTTTGACAATAACTTTTAAAAGTAGGCTATAATTCATAACATTGATGACAGGTGAACACAATTAGGAATTAATTCAAACCCAATTCTTAATTCCTAAACCAAAACTTCAGAGAATATAGTGGCATAGCCTACAGGCCTATATATAGACAGGATATATTCTGGTATAATATAGAAAAGTAACACACACCAAGGGTAGTAGTGAGGTGCTGATCACTGGAAGCAAACTAGAAGACAAGAAAAAGGACACTGGCTCCGTATGCATTTTTCTTATTTATTTAAGATCAGATAACTGTCTGCAGAAATGCACACAGCCCGTATACAGAAACTGTACCTTTTTAAATGAGCCGCCAGGACTTCCGTAAGGTTGTGATGTCACAACTATACTAAAAATGCATATGGAGAGTGTGCGACACCTATTTCTTGTCTTCTAGGCTATATTCTTGTGTCATATCTCTATTAACTCTAGATGAGGTTTCACAGTAGACCTATACCTTCATACTGGGATCCAAGAAAAAGATTGCAGCCTGCGAATAATCTCCCTCAAAATATATTGTGACCTGACACACTCCCAATATGATAATTTATTCCTAAATCATGACATAAACAGTCAGTGCAATAAGACCATATTAATTTGATAATCCCCATGTTCACCCAATGATGATTGGATACATTTTTTTAAGTGTCTCTAAATTATTTGAAACAATACATGACATACTTACCTCCTTACATAAAATGGTCCATTGATTGCTCTTTAAAGGGAACCCATTGTTCACTCTGCAGGTAAAACATCACATCAGGGCAGGACAAGCCCTTTCTATTGACACCCACATAAAAAACATGCAAGGCAGATCATTTGTCTCCCTGGTTGCAGAACATTGATGTATAATTAAAGTTATTAGCCATCAAATGCAGCCCTATGGGGTTATTACAGCAGCCTGTTGCCTGGAGGACACTTAAAACTGCAGTTGGTACCATTATTCCACATCTTACAGCTCGGATTATGACTCACAGTCATAGTCTCACTGCACTTATGATGAAGGGCACAGAGTTTGCTTTTCGCTGCGCAATAGAATATAATCGACAAAATTAATCTGTCAAAAGTGAAAGTATGAACGCAGGGTGACACAATGCACGTGTATGCCAACCATTTGGAGGCAAAGTAACTCAGCCTGTTCTGCAGGTAATCCTTGTGGTGTCACTTTGTTGCTCTTTAAATGTTTGTTTTCCTCAGAGACAACTACAACACCAAGATCCAGGTTGAATTTCTTTTCTGATTGCAGGAATATTTACCATAGAAAGTCACTCGGTCATTAGGTCCCATATTGTAAAAAATTGAGTTTTCCGTGTCTTTTTTGATTATAAAGCAGGTCTGGGGCGCTATATAAATACAAGTATAAACATGTTCAATTCACGAAGAAATGCACATAGTCTGTATTCAGAAACTGTGCATTTAAAACAAGCCATCAGGACTTCTGTAAGGTTGTGATGTCACAACTATCCTATAGGTAGAAAGTTCCGCTACAGTGCCGTTACAGTCATTCCCTGCCTGCAATGATGGTGTAGAGACGCAGAGAGCGCAGGTGCGGAAGACCCGGAAACACTGACCAATCAGAGCAGACTGGGCTTTTTTTTCGGGAGGGGGGGGGCTTAAAGAGACAGGCGCTAAAACGGAGTGTTTCCGACAGAGAGCACAAACACCCACACTCGCAAACACTAATGTAATTGGCAGCAAACATGGGTCAGATTTTCACGGCAGTGATTAACGGATAGCTTTACCTCCTCCACCAACGTCTCTGGTGTCCCAGATCTTCATCCTGCAGCATCTCATCAACAATAAACATGTTGCCAGTAAAAGAACTGCGGTGCAGAGATTACACAAAGTACAATGAGTTTATCCTTCAAGAAGACTTGTACAACAAAAAAAAAGATTCTTTAACAGCACCTCCAGTGATCAAGGGTTTCAGTATCTGGGTCTCGAATTGCCTCACCTTAGCCGGGAGCGACGTAATGCTTTTATCTGAGGCGAGCCAGGAATGGTTTCGCTGCATAAAAAGCAGATTCCTCTGTTGTCTCGCTGTCACCTCATTTGCACTGCTGCACGTGGGAAGACGGAGAAGCTACGTAGGTTTACAAAACAGGAGAGGTCTATTCCCTCGTCATTAGTTAGCCGGATTTTCTGAGAGTTGCAGGAAAAATAATCAACTCATTTGGGAGGGCTCTAGAAAGTTCATCTCAGGCTCCGTAATCTTGAAACACAGTTTAAAGGAGACATATAATGCTCATTTTTAGGTTGATACTTGTATTTTAGGTTTCTACTAAAACATGTTTACATGCTTTCATGTTAAAAAAATATTCTTTTTCTCATACTGTCTGTGTGAATATACATGTATTCACCCTCTGTCTGAAACGCTCCGTTTTAGCGGCTGTCTCTTTAAGCCCCGCCTCCTGAAAAAGCCCGGTCTGCTCTGATTGGCTTGTGAGAAAAATAAAGCATGCTTTTGCAAAGGTACGCTGATTAAAAAATATCCTGCTTGATCTCCTGAAAAAAATTAAGTCAACTTTTTGCATCAGATTATTATGTAGATCAAGCAAGGCTAGTCTTGTATAAACAACTTAATTTTTATACATAAAACATACATTTGCAAGCAAAGCCAACTTAATTTTATAATGTAGATTAAGCAAGACTTTGCAATTAGCCGTATTTCAGAAAGTGTGGTTACTTGAGAAGATTTCAAACCACACTATGCATCTGATTTGAGCCCATCAAATGTATAAACTATGAGTTATTTCCTTTGAGGGCCGTTTGATAAACAAGTCGAAGGTTGTTCCTCGCTGTCTCATCACAGAGCAGTGTGTTACGACCTGTACTGTCTATAAGCTTGTCTCTCTTCCTCCCGGTGGAGACATGAGGAGTACAGCTCTGGATTGATTCTCCCCTGTGGAGAGTACAGACACCAGCCAGCAGCTTCCAGCTGACAGCACGCAGCCCCGACCGGCACCGCCTCGGCAGGAGAGCTCGTTCTGCTGCTCCTGCAGAGCTTCATGTCTCACCCTCCGCTTCTTTTCTGTCTCTCTGTATGAGGCACAGATCTCTGTATATACACAGAACCTGTATATACACAGAACCTTCTTTAATAAAATAAAAGCACGGACAGAAGCATAGTGACACTTAGGACACATCAAGCCTTGCTAAAATGTAAAATCCCATCTTAAATGAATCATGACATCTGTATTAAATGTGTTTTTCGTGTGTATTGCAGCAGGATGTACGTGTGAAAACCACAATACCAACTGGAGGAAGTGTACACGCTAGTGTCTTCTTTGAATTTCCCAAAGCTGCTGAAGATGGTGTTAATGTACCTGCGACACAAGAGCAGAGATATGTCATTCAGTCATTATTTAACAAAAATATGACGTAATATTCTGCACTTTATGACGTCATAACATGACATCGGATGATAAAACCCCTATAACATTCTGCAAGAGGAAACGTCTGACTAATAACTTTATGTAAGTTCAACAATTATGAAACCAAACAGCATGGAAACATATGCCTGGTCTATACTGACCTCTAGTGGAGACACAGAGAATGTGCACACAAGATATAAAACCATTAGACTTTCTATTTAATCTGCACAAGGTTGACAGGAAACTATACTACCATACTATCTAGTATGCCAGAAAAAATTCTAGTATGCCTCAATACATAATATGTCAAATGCAGTATGCCAAAAAATACCAGGACGTCCTACTGCATGCAGTTGCATTTTGCAGTATGCAAGCCAGCATGGTTTTCTGGCTGTTCTGACCCACAATCCTTTGCACAACATATATGTGCAAGAGGGTCAAAGTTCAAGGTGCAATGTTATGATAAAGTAGTACTGCATGCAACAGTACATACTTTGTAAAGGCAGCTGCAGTACATACTAAAAGTAAAAAGAAAAAGTATGTGGAGTGCAGCATATCAAGAATTATATTCTGGACATTTAAGACCAATATTTCATATTTCATATACAACAAATCAAATGAAAAGGACCCATTCTTTTTTATTTGTAAATATTATCTGCTGATGCCCCCATGTGGCCAAATAGTGACACTACAACAGCACGAACATTTAAAGCTCACAGGAACTTTTATAAAGACCTTCATGATATTTTTTGTGTATTTGCTTACAAACCCCCCCCCCCCACCACCACCGCCTATTTATCATTTATAAGCAGTATATAAACAATGAATAATTACACACTATAATGTAACTGTAAACAGATATAAGGAGTGTATTTATTTGCAATACTGTATAATAATATCACAGCTGTGATGACATATGAACATGAAATATGGTGGTTTATTAATGAACTATTTGACAACAGAGCAAACTGTTGCAGCATCTGCAGATGAAGGCCATGAGATGCAGCTGAAAGCTCCGTAACATGTGGACTACTCAGCCATGAAAACATCTGTATCATGTCTTCTAGTTTACAACTACATTACAGTGTGTTGTAAACAAGTATACATACTGCTTATAAATGCTGAACAGGGGGGTTAAAGTACTTAATTGATACACGTAAGTAGAGCTGCAACGATTAGTCGACTAATCAATTAGTAATTATCAATTAGTAGTCAATTAGTAATAATTAATCAACAGAAAAATAATAATAAACTATTTTGATAATCGATTAATCGTTGAAGTAATTTGTCATGCAAAAATGTCAGAAAATGCTGTTTTCCTCCTCTCAAATACATAGATTTCCTGCTTTTCTCTGTTTTCTATCATATTAAACTGAATATATTTGGGTTTTTCTCTGTTTTCTATCATATTAAACTGAATATCTTTGGGTTTTGGACAAAACAAAACATTTAAAGACATCACCTTGGACTTTGAGAAACTGGGATGGACATTTTCCACTATTTTCTGACACTTTACACACCAAACAATTCATCGATTAATCGAGAAAATAATCGCCAGATTAATCGATTATGAAAATAATCGTTAGCTGCAGCCCGACACATAACGTTGTTTGATTTGATTAAGACCAGAATTCTAATCAACTACAGTTGAGGAGGCAGTGAAACCTCTGATCAGAACAGTCACTCTTACTCTTCTATAGTAAATAGTGAAAATAAACTATTCCCCATTTTTCTGGGGGCCGCCTGGACTCCCTCAAGGACCCCTGGGGGTCCCCGGACCCCTGGTTGAGAACCACTGCTGTATGCTTTAATAAAAACAGACACTTTATATAAATAAATCACACAGCAGCATGTCCCAAATAAATCTTTCATGTTGTGTCAAGATTTTCTTTTATTTTGACAGCGTTTCAGAATATCATACAGGTAAACAAGATTTTTGCAAAAGTTAATATATCCATAGTGTTGCATTTCATAAAAATAGTTGCTCCACTTACAGTCTTTGTGACCATCAATAGTACACGGAGTCATATTTATAGATATTTGTTCAGGGTCTATACACTGCTATAACACTACACAGTGATACTGAGTTGACGGTGTAGGAGCGCGCGCTGTTATTTCAACACGCACATTTTTTTTTTTTACACCTTTAGATGTCTTTTTTTTTTATTCTTTTCGCTTTCCGTAGCAAACTACTTACATTTTGGCTCAATGTTGACAGCTCAGATGTGGAAAGCAGTGAGTTGTGCAAAGGTTGAGCAAAAATATGCATGTTTTTTTTTTGTTTTTGCTTCAAACAGAAAATAAAGAAGCAGTCCGCTCAAATGATGCATGATGATACAGTTTGTTGGCAGCATGTGCAACCTTTAGTCTGACAAATGTAAAATTTAGTTTTGGGCCTTTTTTTATATATTTTTTTGTGATATTGCCCCCGCACACCATCTACAAATTGATTGAAAGTCTGAGCCGTTTGTGCCTGGCTGATGATTTTCTCCGGCATAATAATTCCCAAATCCTCTGTGAGAGATTGTGCTTTAAAGTCAGTCCGCTTATTTCTTGTGTAATTACGGATCACAATGGCAAACATAATGACTTGTCTCCCTTTGCTCTTTTATTCTTTAAATAGTGTTTGCACTTCCCTCAGCAGAGGTAAGAAAGGAAACTTTTGTTCTGGTATTATCTCTGGTTTTTTTCCAGTTAATGTTGGCTCATTGAGAGGAAAAATTGCCACTCGGAGTTTTCACATCAGCAGAGAGGATGCTGTGAAAAGATTTGTTGATCTCAAAATTGACAGTTTGCGTAAAAAAACAAAAAAACCCTGCCCCGAACATCAAGTGTTCAATCACAGCTTAGCAACTGTAACTAGGCACTGCAGACCTGTCAGGCTTTGGAATTTAAAGTCTGAGCAAAACTCAGCATTTAAAGAATCAATGGTGTCCTTTTTTTTTAGCATTTCTAAAAGTCAGACTGTCCTCACAAAGAAATGGCCGTACAGGTCGTATGTGCAAGCAGCTTATTGCGACACATATTGTTGTTTGTTGTTTGTTGTTGATGGCGATGAAGGCTAACTTCTCCCAGGTGCTATAAAGAACGACAAAGTCCACATAGGATCGGTCAACGTTGACTTATTTTAAGTTAACCAGCATACCAACGTTACTACATAACCACGTCACATATTTACTAGGGATGTTAATTTTCTTTCTTTTTTTTCCGACCGATAGTCGACCCTCGTTAACCGATCATTAACCGACAAGCAGGAAACTTTCACAGTTCTCCCGTCCGGGCGGCTCGGACTTTTACTTTCAGCGTCTGCGGAGGTAGTTTAGCGATCACGCAGCTGCGATGTTGCGTGCGCCGTTGTGTGGACACACGCAGCCGTTTTTTCCCAGAATACAACATCCGGTACATGCCCGCCGCTGTCCGCGATGTCCGAGCCTGTCTCCACCACCTCCACCCGCGCGGTTGTTAGCTGTGTGTCTACCTGGTGCACTCTGTGTGCAGGACGGCTGATTTAACCCTCCGGTCCTCATCTACAGCGGACTGTGTCGCGCAGATCTCCGCTGTGATCGCCGTCCTGCAGCCGTCCTGCAGAAAAAAAGAGGAGCTAAAAAAACACACGTTAATGCAAAGTTTGCACCAGCAAGTTAACTAGCAGATTGTGTTGTCTGTGTGTCTTTGTTTTAACTTGTATTCTAATAATATTGTTTTTAACTAATGATAATAATCGGTCAAAATT
>JAOVVB010017348.1:0-16354 GCA_028570985.1 Heterobranchus longifilis | reverse complement strand
GAGCGAGCGCCACAATAATACAATGATGCTCTAATAGTGGCTTGGGAAATAATATGGTGTTTTTGTATGCAAGACATCAGTTAAATGGTGAGCTTAAAGGGCCAGTTCACACAAATTAGAAAAGCCATATTTTCCTCATTCACCCTGATTTCTGGCTCAAACGATGGATGTGGATGGAACATGCGTGAAAGCATTAAAATTGCATTACAAGGATAAGACTGGCATTACTCAACTCTTACTGTGATTGTCTTATTGTCAACAAATCCTATAAAAAGAGCAAAACCAACAGTGAAACCATTCTAATAACAGTAATGTCTGTGTGTGGAGCCGAAGCCTGATATAGCTTACTCCTCTGTGACATAGAGCTCCACTGTGCAGTCGCCAGCTGTTTTAGGAAATGATTTAGCCTTTTTAAAAAATGAAACTATAGGCTGTATTTGTGACCTGTTTTTAAAGACGTATGTCCTCAGTAGGAACCAGTGGATCACACAGACAGGCTGGGGAAAAATGGAAATATTGAGAAACAGATTAATGCGCTTTTGGTTTTTGTCTTTTCATTGGATTTGTTGAAAATAAGAATAAGTAATAAAGTAAAGAAAAATATAGACGATAGCCAGACTTATACCGTAAAACGGTTACTCTAAATAAGCCAGAGTGAACACTTGCAAATTATTTATTTTTGCATTATGTAATTTCTACCTTTCTCTGTCATCTCTTTTTATTTGTGAGGTTATATTATAACACGTTATATTATACATAAAGTGTGAGTGTTTAAAGATGTAGTAAAAACAATTAACATTTGATTAAGTAGCCTATTTTCTACTTATGAAATTGAAGGAATCAATTATGAAGGGACAATGTATGTGGTTGTTGCCACTGATTTATATCTATTATTAATTAAGGGGGGGGGGTGATATGCAACAAAGCAGGAATCCTACTGAGAATGCTGCAGCTATATGACGTGCCACTAGACACTGGGACGCCCCTTGATTTTTTTTTTTCATGCAATTTCTCAATAGGCCTACAGTGAGCGCTCCACAAATTAAATTCCATTCCTCCATTGTACTGATGTGGAGTGAGATAAATTGAAAACTGTAATCTCAAATGTCAACGTAATATCATGGGAAAGCGTATAAATTGCACGCCACTTTTCACGTGTCATGTAACACATTTTAAGCTTTTCACGTGTAATTTCATGCCCCTCTAATTCCCAACTCGTCACATATGGGCGCTTTAGGAATCCATGACGTCACTTTTACATGCCAAACTATGACGCTTCACTACGGTCTCAGTTTTAAACACGTGGTTTACATTGTGAATTCAAACAAAACGGAAGTTTAGGCAACAAAACCAGGTGGTTAAGTTTAGGAGAAACATTAGGGTTAAAATAAGGACGTTTGTAACGTAATAACCAAAATCAAGTTAACTTAACATAACTTTCATACAGGACACAAACAGCAGTCTCCTGTCCACCTCCCCTCCCACTCCCACAGACTGTCTCTGTCTTCATACTACGTCTCCTGACTTCCGGAGCAGTTGCAGTGTCAAATATATACGCGGATAAGTTTAAAGTTAAAAGCGTGGTGTGAATTTATGGTGTATGACACGCAAAAAAAAGCATTGTGATACCACGCAAAATGCCTTAACACACGCCATTTCATGAGACCAGACTGCATAATCTAAAAACCTGGGCAAATAAAACCAAACTATGCATGACTGTACAATTTATGGTAAGTGAAAAATAATGTATTTTGAAATTTGTGTGAAGTGACCCTTTAAATCTATACTGTATGATGTTAATTCCTATAAAATTCTAGTAGAAGTATTTCTCTTGTTTGTAGATTACAGTCTTATAGTGGGAGAGAGAGAGAGAGAGAGAGAGAGAGAGAGAGAGAGAGAGAGAGAGAGAGAGAGAGAATTCGTATTTCATTGTATTTATCACTAATCTATTGAAGATGTAATTAAATATAATAAGATGTGATTATATATTCTTGTTGATTATTCTGCTTTGGCAACAACGGTTGTTTACCATTCATGCCAATAAATCATATTTAATTTAATATTGAATTGAGAGAGAGGGAGAGAGGGAGAGAGAGAGAAAGACAGACAGAGAGAGAGAGACACACACACAGACAGACAGACAGAGGGGGAGAGAGCGAGAGACAGACACACACACACAGAGGGGGAGAGAGGTGGGGATAGAGACAGACAGAGAGAGGGGGGGAGAGAGAGACACACACACACACACACAGAGGGAGAGAGAGAGAGAGAGAGAGAGACTGACTCCCACCGTCCATAGAGAGAAGCAGTTGAGAAAGAGAGGCTGTCACAGCGCAGGGAGTCTACAACTTGTTCACATGTAACCGCCAGCGGAGCAAAAATATATAAATATATAAATATATATAATTACACGGACTTACAAATGCCATTAATCCCGTGACCGGTGACCGGAATGGAAATATACGCGCCGGCAATGAGAAGTTGTTTGATCCGGGTGGTCGCGTGAGCGCTGCAAAAAGAAGAAACTCATGGTAGGTTTTTATATTTCACACAGCATTATTTCTCCACGATGTTGTATTTTGATTTCTGTCAATGCATTTGGAAGTTTTTGTTGCGCGTATTGTCTGCATCAGTTCCGAGTGGGTGAAGTTCATGCCCTCTGTTTTCACACTGTTTCTGAAGCCAGTCAGTGCGTGCAGAAATGGAAAAGTTTTTTGGGGGGTGATTTGGCTGTGTGTGCCCTGTATACAACCGGAGACATCGCCAATATAACGGGCTCCTTTCAGCGGAGAGGCGCGCGCTGCCCGTAGAGAATGAATGGGTCACTATGTATTCTAATCTAACTCAAGAGTTGCCTCAGTTTGCTTGGGTTTAAAGTGGAAGAAAGAGCTGCTGATTGGAGAGTTAACAGCATGTGGACTCGGTATGTCGTGCAAGAACATCGGGGAGATTATGCAACCTATAATCAATTATAGGACATATGTAATCACAGTCGCTGTGAGTTCTTATGAAGGACTGCTTTTTATTCCAAGACATTTTGTCACATTTTCTTTGTGATTGTGCAGGAATATTAGGGCTTCCATTCATGACATGTGTTGTTGTTAGGCTCTTCTCACGGTAGAGCCAAAACAAAAGGATTTCCCGCTGACCAATGAGAGCAGGGGAAGCCTCGGGAGGGACGGAGTGGTCCTCTCTTCTCTTTGTCCTATACCTGAGACACCAAACAGACCACAGACTGCCGCGAGGCAAGCGTGGGACTGATTGGGAATGCTGGCTACAGACGGATCACCGTGCGTAAAAGAGAGAAATGTTCGCTTTTTTTTTCTTTTATCAGTTTTTGAGGAAATTCTCCAGTTCCCATTCAGATCATTAGATGTGAGAGAAGCCATCAAAGCACCTGCTAATTAAGCTCCCCACAGTTCACGCCACAACATCCTTAATTGACTCCTAAATTTATAACAGTTAACAGATCAGGGATCTCTTGCCAGACTCATTTAAATCTCAGGACATAAAGATCTACAATATACGCCGTTACAATATGGATTCATGTGAGGGCTGATAAGTTTTGGCTAATGGTTGAGACATGCCCTCAGGGTGCATCACATCACGTTAACCTCCTCCCTTCTTCCCCTCATTACTTTCAAGTTGAATAAGTTAATGTGCAGAGTCGCACAAGGGTTTTTAATTACTGTACTTGAGCTTTCAATTACGCACATGGAAGCTGCTTGCCAGCACATTAGCCAGAAAGGGTTTCATACAGAAAGGGAACAAAATCCGAGAAAAGGGCAAGGAGAATGGGATGAGGAAGTTATCGAGAACACTAAAGCACTGGAGCAGTTAATCGATTAGTCGAATGAGAGAAAATTAATCAACAATTTAAATGTCTGAGTCATTTATCAAGCACAAATGCTATGTAATGCTAAATATTCTCTGGCTCCAGCTTCTCTAATGTGAGGATGTGCTGCTTTTTCTCTGATTTGTATCATTGTAAACTGACTGAATAACAGGATTTTGTCAACACATTTTTTGCTTTTCGCGTGTCATTTTACAGCATGTATTCGCACCTGGCTTTCAACTGTAAATCCATCCGCGTCAATATTAAACTCAGAGCAACTGTCAATGTTGAGTATGTAACTTAAAGGTATAATATGTATCTAGACTAATATAAAAGTAACCCTTCTCAACCATCACTTATGACCCACTAGAAGTGTGTGGTGCGTCTGTATCTGCAGAGACTCTGCCTGCATGTCTCTTCTTATTTACCTACCCCACGTGTGCCAATAACAGCATGTGCACCCTGTTAGCATCCCCAGGTCGTCAAATCCCGCCGCTCACGGCCCCTCTGCATCTGATGCACAATGTTGAGTATGTAACTTACATTCGTAAGTTAATTTACATAACAAGAGTCCTCATTTTAACCCAAACTGCAATGTTTTTCCTAAACTTAACCACCTAGTTTTGTTGCCTAAACATACGTTTTCTTTGAATTCACAATGTTAACCACGTGGTTAAAACTGCGACCGTAGTGAAGCGCCATCGTTTGGCGCGTAAAAGTGACATCACAGGTTCCTGAAGCATTATATGTGACGAGTTGTGAGAAAATGACACGCAAAAAGCTTAAAATACATTACGTGACACACGAAACACGCAAAAAGTTGCATGCTATTTATACGCTTTCCCATGAGATCACGTTGTGTGGACACTAAACTAATAACCTGATAATAATAATAATAATAATAAAAATAAATGATGAAAATAATAATTACTTGCTGCACCAAAGAGCGCGTACAGTTTTAAAGCAGATATTTCAGAATGATGCACGTATGTTTACAATATACACTCAGTGTGTGTGCCAGTGTGTGTGGCAGTTTGCTTACAAGTTTACACAGAGTGTGTGTGGGAGGCTGAGACGTAGGCGTCGTAAATGTGGTGGGGGATTCTCTTTCTCGCTGCAATATATTATTATACAGCGAGTGGGATGGATGATTAGAATGATTTAAATGCCACGACTGGGTGTAGTGTGCGGGGCCTCTAGCAGCTCCCCTGTTTTGTTTGAGCTCATTTTCATCTCTCCCACCGCGGATTTCCACAGAGTGACTGAAGCACTTTGATGAATTGCTCTGTCCGAGATAAGTTGAGCTGTAATATTTCCGGCCGATCGTTCGTGATTTAGATGCAGCGTTTACTTCGGTCTGTGTAGTGAGTTGATGAAGTATTAATTTAAAAAGAACTGAAAGTAAATAAACAATGAATCACGCTGCCACACGTTGTCAAATCTGCATGTGAAGCAGGGCTTTGTGCAATATAATACAGAAAGAGATGGAACTATGAATAATATTCATGTCATAACTCTTGTATCAATAATGAAAAAGCAAGATGTCAGGGTCTTTCAGCCAGACTTTGATTACATGTAAATGTGATCACAGCAGGAAATGCAGCTTTTAGGATGCATTTTCCATCATTGGTTTTTCATTAGAGATTGATTCTTCTTTCAGTAATAGACCAGCTGTAGACTCTTAATTATTACAATACAGACAAAGAGGGAATGCCTTTGTTATTGAAATTGTTGCAGATTTCTAAAGGGAAGGGAATTCAATTGAAATGTCTCTGGGAATCTCAGGGAATTCAATTTTAAATGCCCTTTTTAAAGTCACTTAATCCTGCAAACCAGGAAGAATGTGGCAGCAAACATGCAGAGCTGTTGCCCTTTTCAGTTTCACGCAGGTCATTAGACGCTGACAGTGATAGAACGTATCCACATGTTGGGACAAATGTAGAACCACAGACCAGATTTGTTTGAGGTTAGAAGATGAAACAGCAAGTGCTACTTCAAAGTTGTATTTTTTTGTGTTTTTTGGGGTCCTTCTGGGAATTGGCTGGCATTATTTTTACCGTCTTGTTACCATGTTGTTACAGTGTTATTGTGTCTTTGTGTAATTTGCAAAGTGCACAGTGAATTTTGTGCAGCGGAGCGGCTTTTATTAGCCGAGACATTCTGGGCCCAATTGTTCTGCCACCCTGCATTTAACGTCACGCAGATTTAACACGTTGGTGCTCTTGTTTATTCGCACGGTTTTAATTTTTCAAAAGGGGAGTGCCGTCTTTATCGCCACCCGTAAATCTGAGGAAATGTGCATATTTGGAAATGGAGTCGTATTTTGTCAAAGCCCTGGCTGTGTTATGATGATTCATAAAAATTAACTAGAAATCAGAAGCAATGATGAACACTGTGCTGCCCGACTTGCTGCCAATTTCCTTTTGCTCCACTGTCTTTTGTTTGCTTGTCTGGGACATTTGGTACCAGACGGGGGAACGACTGTCCCAGAGCCTCCGTGTCTCATCCCCAGAACCTTTGACCCGTCCTTTAGGTACCCGGCGTTACCTCGTTTTCCCAGTGACTCATGCATTCTGGCCCTGCTCTGATAACTCCTTTTTTTTTTTTTTTTTCTGTGAGATACATCTCCCTTTTCAGCCTGAGAGCCTGAAGCAGCACTCTGTGTTTCTCAAATGAAGCATTTGACCGCTCTTTTTAGGGGTCTTTTATTTCAGTCACTGCATGCTGCAGGAAGGTTAGTGTCAATAGTGCATCAGGGGCCGCAGCGTGCAGCTCGACAGGACTCCTGTGGGGCACAGGGCACACAGACGGTCCATATGGACCCTCATCCTATGTGTATGCACGCAACATTAACACAACAGGGTCAGCTGACTGTCCTTCAATATCATGTACTCGTATGTATCTCCAGCTCAAAGATTTTACGCCTACACCGGAAACTGTCAGAATGAGCCTTTCCTAATACCTTTCTTTTATCCACCACATGTTGGTTCTAAAACATACATAAATTGTACTTGATGGCATTTAGCTATTATGTAATGCGGCCTTCCAATTAGTGCTGGCTTACTTTGAAAATTGACTGGATCAGATTAGGCTTGGGCGGTATCAAGGTATTACAGTAAGCCTATACCAGGGTATTTAGAAATCCAGAATGTATGATTTTCATGTCAGGAAGGTATGAAAAAATAGAGCCTAGATCAGATAGTATCTGTAGTCCCTTAATTGATCAACTTTTTTATAATCAATAAAGCATTATAAGTCATTTAACAACTAAAAATGCCAAACATTCAGCTTCTCAGTGTGAGGGTTTGCTGCTTTTTCTATGTTATATATTGTTGTAAATTGAATATTTGAAGGTTTTAGACAGTTGGTCATACAAAACAAGCAATTTGAAGAAGTCACCTTGGGAAAATTGTGATGAGCATTTTTCATTATTTTTGACATTCTCCAGACTAAACAATTAATCAAAAAGAAAATAAACAATTGACAGACCAATCAGTTTGAAAATAATAGCTGTTTGCTCCTCTATTATTAGGTGTTTAGTATTGATGGTTAACAAACTGAACACTGCACATCCTGAAACTACTATAGGAGATGACACATCTACCTCATCAGTATGCAGATTGAGTTTTTGCATCAACATAAACAAACTGGCTGTCAGATGTTATTTTGTTCAGTGTGTGTCTATTTAAAGTTAAGTCCTAGGCTGTTCAGCAGCCTATCGAAAACATGTCAGCTCTTAAAGATGCCATCTTTAGCTTCACTCCTGTCACCAGTAACCCTTTGTTGCATAAATGTTTCATGGACAGACTGCTGTTTTGGTGAGCTCGCATCCATGTGACAGCAGGCTCCAGTTTTAGACCGAATGATCAGGACTGGGAACAGTATCCGGCTGATTTCTGACTGCGCTCAAGAGCAGAAGTTGGACTTTGAAAATAATGGTGCATGCAGGAGCCCGGTGATGGATGGATTCTCCAATGAAGTTATGTTATGTATTCCTGATGAGAGTAGTGGATCAGTGGGCAGGATTTATGTGGCTGTGGAGGAGCAACCACTCCAGAAGATGCTGCAGCGGTCTGAGGCTATTTGTCATTGTGATTGATGAGCTTCCTGTGATTAAGCTAACATGCTGACAGACATTAATCTGCTTTATCTCGTGAATGACTTGCATGGAACTTTTTTTCTCCGGTGTTATTGGCTCTAGTAAACAAGGAGGCATCGTGGCAGCATCTTGCATCCTTCATTCTCTTTCGGGTTGTGGTCAATCTTGTGGGTCTAAACTCTTTTAAGAGTCATTTTAAAGGTCTTATCAACATTACGTGCAGTACTTGAGATATTTATAAGTCAGGTACATCCCTTTAAAGCATCTGCCTAAACCACATATGTTTTCTAGATACATTGGTTTTCAGATGTTTGGCTGCTCTCCATAGGGACATTTTCTCCTAAAAAATACTCAAACTGCATTCTCAATTTTTTTTTTCACCCGGATTCCGTTTGTTTTTGATGTTTTACAAAAACATTAATAATCAAAGTCTGCAAAAGTCAGCAGAGGGAGAAGGTCAGGTTGGATGGATGGGTCACAAAAACGCAGACTTTCACCCAGGAGACTGTGGTTCGTGTCCTGTGTGAAACCAAAAGTGAATGTTTTATCTAACAAGCGTATTACATCATGTAACAAAAGTACTTATTTTAACCGAAACCACAATAAAAAGTAGTTTTGCAGCAATTCACAATGTTTACAAGGTGTTTAAAACAGCGACGGTAATCCAGGAGGAAAAACATTTCCCTTGAAATGTAATTGAGAATGCAGTTGTATGAGAACGTCTTTTTGTAGGAGGCAGGGTTGCATTTTCACAGGTGAAAATTATCACACTTGGAAAAAAAGACACATTTTCATCGTGTATATGAAGCAATAATTGCGTGATGTGAGAACACAACATGAAAGCAACACCTCACACATGAAAACCAACATGTTTTTTAAAAAAGCGTGGAACTTTTCACATGTGTGTGACTTTTAATTGACATATCTGTAGGACACATTTCTACAATAACAGGAGACACTGTGTGTAATTGTGGACATCATGCTGCGACTTTGAGGTGCTGAGTAAGAAGGTAAATCTGGCATGCCAGAGTTACCGTGTGCTGCTGCCAAGTTGGGGGTCATTGCTTGTATTAATGACGCATGGGAAACTAAACTGGCTTTTATTTCCCTCACCATCTGTACCCAGGCCAGTTGTGCTGTATAGATGAGAACAGCACTCTTTTGCAGCTAGTACTTTGATTAATGGGACTGTGTGGTGTGGGGATAATATTAGTTATGCAGAGAAAATTGTGTTTTTTTTACAATTATGTAAAAATCCCTGTTTACTAAATACATCACTGGTCTTATATCTTCATTATTAGCATTCAAAATGGTTGAAACATAATGTAAGAGGGGGGGCACGGAGGGAGAGACGTGAGATGCTGCGTGAGGTGAAGGGCAGTTATGTGTTTTTGCTTTGCACACAATTGCTGCAATTTGCAGCAAAATTCATATTCAACTAAGTCAAATTTTAACAAACAGACGTGTCAGAGTTTCAAAACCCCAAAACAGGCTGTTCTCATTTACTGTTCGTAGTTACACTCTAACCCATGTAATTGTGAGCCGGAGGTGCAGCTTATTCTGTCCCATATTGACGTTTGTTGCTAGGCGGCGACCTCTAGTGGTTGTAGTAATTATGACGGGAGGAAACGAGGAAGTGAGGCAACGTAGTATAAAGACCAAGAAGGTCTGTTTATGGTGGGTCAAATAAACAAAAGGACTTTCACCCAGGACACCGTTGTTGAAACTAAAAGTCAATGTTTTTTTAAATTAACCTGTAAATTAACTTCTGTATGTCACGTCCTACATCTCCTATGCATAACTGCGTCCAGTAGCTACATACAGAAGTAGTTATTTTAACTCAAACCCTGTTGTTTTTTTCCTAACTGTACTAAGTAGTTTTGTTGCCTAAACTTAACCAAAGAGTTTTGGTGCTTAAACTTAACAAAGCACTTCTGTTTCACAACGTTACCCCCCACATGCCCCATGTCGGTGTTTCCTGCAGCACAAAGACTCACACTCAGGGACGAGGTTTGGACAGACAGTCAGGTGTACAAATCAGTTTTGTAATAATTGCTTTGGAAGAGTGATAAATTATCTGATGCAGGTATAAGACATGTTGGTAAATGAGGGCTGTTTATAGCTTAAAAAGAATCTCCTGGTAAGAAAGAAAGAAAAATGGGGAGAAAAGGCGAATTAGCTGTCGATTATGCACCAAAGTCCTCCTGAGTTAAGTTTAAATCAAAAGAAATTCAATTACAGAGAGGTTGTGCACCCGTATTTCTATATAATTGATTTTTTCACACTGAAAAACAATTATTCTGTTTTTACACACATGACTTTTAAAATCTATATTCACGCTGCCACTGGATCATGCTTTCATGTGTTGCCATGGAATCCCGGCAGAAAGACCCAATATTAGTGGTTGTGTGCGTGTGTGTGTGCGTGTGTGTGTGTATAGACAGTATCTATCTTCCAGATGTCACTCTAATGGGCCACAACACAGACCTGTGGGGACCTCAACAATATACAGTGCCGAGGAGAGATGTGTTCATTTTCCAATTACCTCCGGCGACTCCTTTTAAATGAGCAAAAGTGAAACCTTTTAATATCACAGCTATTTCTCCCAACAGTGGGTTTTTTTTTTTTTTTGAATGACCTACAAACCATTCAGATTGTTCCTGATAATTTCATCTTATCACTGAACCACAGACTTGTTCAATTTCTATTCCATTTCCAAGTAATGTAACTGAACGTATGGTAAGGTGGTGACTGTAAGTGCAAGGAGCAGCGGCCCCCGGGGGCCAATGTAACCGCAGCAAGAGGAAAGCGCTTAACTAGCTCAGACTGGTAAACAAAAAACTTGCATGCACTTGCCACCTAACTGCACGTCTGTCTGAGTTCAAAGGTCAACATCGAGTTCCGTTTACCAGACAGCCTCGAAATGTCCAGCAGAAGCGTCAGACGCACCTGCAGGGGCTGTTTGCATTTTTCAGGTTCTCTGGCAGCGAGGAGACACGCTCCGACCTGGCCCCGGTCACAAGGAATTTGTACAAATGTTATTTCCATCGCTGCAGCTATCATTTTGTGGGATTATCCCTGCCAAGTTAATTTGGAGCTGGAGTTTTATATCTGTGCAGGCAGCCGCTGCCAGTATGAACCTTTGGCGAACCAGAGAAATTGTTACACTTTGCAAGATGGATGTGCTGTTGTAGTTAGAACATCTCTCTCCCTGCCTCCATTTATCAGGACGTGGCCAAGCAGGTAGAGTTATGATTAAACTGTGTGGTTTTTTTTTTGCAATCTACTTCCAGAGCATACTGAACAGGACAGATGCATTGTGATTTATGCAAAACCTCACACTCAAATTACAGTGTAAGTGATCCTTCTGTGAGAGAGGTGGAACATATTGGCGACCTTAAAAATTAAGATGGCATGCAATTAATCCTCCGCATTGAAAAGGAGACCTCTTTATGCTCACCCCTTAATTTGGAGAATTAACCTGCCTGCCTGTCCGTTAAGCCTGGAGAATTTGTCCAAGCCTTCATTATTGTGGAGTCACATGTATAATGTATCAGGGAGAAGATAAAGTGCAGCATCTTATAAGTTGAAATCCACAAGCCAAGTTAATATTATGGATCCGCTGGGATGCCCTCGAGTAGCCTCCCTAAAACTGTTTGCATCAGGCCCACTCCCGAGCGCCGGAGCAGTAAGCCAGCCGCCTCGGTAATAGCCTACGTTTTGTTAATTCACACGTTTCCTTGGCAGTCATTGGCTAACACTCAATCCGTGCACATATCCCTATCTGGCAGGAGGCTCAGCGCAGTTAGAGATGAAACTCTGACTGTTAACTAGGTGTGAAACGCGACTGCACAGGATTACTATACGTCTCCTGCAGAACCTTTAGAAAGCAGGGACTTATAGAAAGGAAACAGGAAGCTGCTCTGAAAACATCACAGCCTGTGGTGCTTCTCTACATCATCACACGCAGCCACAGACAGAAATGTAGTCTTTAATAACTTGGCTGACTGTTTTTTTTTTTTTTTCATCCACGTTGCATCTGCAGAGAAAAGCTGAATTTCTCTGATTGCGCCGAGTTACTCCTGGAATCCTCACAACTGCAGGATTTGAAAAAGATTGTGGTTTGTTTTTTTGGGAAGTACTCAAGTTTTCCCCCATCGTTAGTCATAAGTAAACAAGTTTATTTGATGTAAGTTGAGAAAAAGGAGAGCAACAGCACAACCGGAAAGAAAGTTTCTCTGCAGCATCATTTGATTTAACAAATGAGCTCCTCCTAGTTTCCTTACTTGGCCGTCAAGCCCTCACTGACTTCATCTTATATGAGTCCAGGGTACTATCATCATCATCATCATCATCATCATCATCATCTGTCTGCTGGGCAACTACTTAAAATATCTGTGTGTGTCTGTGTGTGTGTACTGAGAATAAAGAATTACAAGCAACACGAAACATCCCAAGTGTCCCTTCATTCTGATGAATGAAAGGGACATTAGTCGATGATAAATGAAAGACTAATAACGCCTCTCGACATTACAAATTCTTCACACAACCATTGTGTTAAGCTCAAGCAATACGTGTAGAAGTGACGTGTACTTCGGGAATTTCATATAATCACACCGTTGACTGCCAACAAGCTGTAAACTATTTGCTAATTAGGCTTAAGCGTGATAGATTTAAAACAATTAAGTTATGATTTAATTGAATTTCCCAAGCTGGAGCCACGGAATAATAAGTCAGCACTGAGAATAATGTCAGCACTGTCAGGTGAAAACCTCCTATCTCCACTTCCGATGACTTTCATTTCTAGATGAAAAACCTTCTGAAAACCAATCAGAAGAACTCTAAACTGCAGTCGTTTCTTACTGCGCAAAACTGTGGTTTCTAACCTGGGGGTCAGGACCCGACTGGATATAAAAATGGCTGACACATCTCCACTGCATACGGCAAAAAAGTTTCCAGGCTTCTGGGTTTACTTCCTTTAAATCGCTTTTCTTGGCTCAAAGAAGGTTTTACAAACATAAAAAAGTCCATGGATTAAAAATTCAGAATAGAAAGAGTCGTAATCAACCGTGTTTGCAGTTTTACAATGGTGGTCTATGGAGAAAATCCTTTCTGGGTCACAGGGGGATTTTCCGTTGCAGTACCGTGAATGGCCACTGGAAAAAAATTGCTACAAGGCTGAATGGCGGCACCGTATCCAGGTTTTATTGTACATCCATGATCTGCATCGGTATCGAGGTCCCGCCCATACACCCACCCAACCAACCAATCACAAGTCAATCACAGCTGTCAATCATGATGTTACACCTCATTTTTATAGCATCAAATAACACACAATCAGTGTGAAAACAACAAACTAAAATGTATTTGACGTGTACTTACTTAGTTTAGCAGCCAGCCACCCGGGAGCGATGTTGTCCATCTTTATATCCAGTTTATGGTCAGGACCTCCAGTGAGCTCCCAGATACATCTGAGAAACAAAATATACCCAACAAAATTAGTTGTTTTTCAGTAGTTTTTTTCCCGGATGAGTCACACTTTTGATGTTTTTAGCCAGTCAAACTTTTACGTTCATGGCTTCTGCTGGGAACACACATTCTGAACACTTGGATCTATGTCTCCAATTTATCGACTTTATTGGCTCTCATGATAGTCCCATTGAGTTTATCAAAATACATTTGTGTTTATACGGTGCACAGATGTGCCATAAAGGCACATTTTAGTAGCGGTTTACCAACTTAAAGTGCCGTGTGATTCCAGACAGAGAATAGCGTTTACAGATGTGTCTTACAAATGTCGAGAGTGTCATGGGCAACAACACGTGAATGGAAAAATACCCTACCACCGCAATATTGCTTTAATTGTAAATATAGCCTTTAAAGTCCTAGCCACAACATTTCTTCTTTTTATAGGCCTACAAGTGTTACAGTTTCCCCCCTAAATTTTCTTTTAAAGCCGATTTGGATCGGAGCCATTTATGCTGCACAGTGTGTTCAGAGGCATTCCACTGGAAACAGTAAACATTCCCATTGGATTAATTACCAAACGCTTTTCCCCCGGCTCTGTCTGCTTCTTGTCAAAAAGGAAGATTAACAGTAGATTGAACTTTGGTCCACATGTAGAGAGACTGGCTGTCTGGTCTCATAAAGAGAGCGAGGAGGCGAGAAGGAGCAGGTGTTGAACAAATGAAAAGGTGCTCGTCTGGAGGAAGAAGTCAGATTAGGTAAAGGGCCAAATTCTAGCATCAGTCGTCTCCAGTATTCTTGTCTTTCTGTCTCATACCTTTTCCCACCAAAATTAATGTGTATGTGCAGGAAAAATAGCTAAAAATAAGTGATAGGCCTTTTCCCAATGCCAGTAGACGAGTATGCTGTTTTTGTCAGCAACTATTCTAAATTCAAATATATATTCGAAAAGCAAACATCCTAAGAAGAAGGGTCGTTTACACAAAGAGGATGAGATTTGGGAACTTCTGCCGGTATGAGCAGACGATGAAATCGTCAGACAAATTCAAGGAACAGTAAGAGACTCGGTTGTTTATGATCAAATTACAAACCGGTTATGTACCTGCGGTGTCGTCCACGTCATGCCTCTTAAAATACATGTTTATGTTGACATAAATATACCAATACAAGTTGTTATGTCTCCCATTGTATTGGTTTGTCCTCTTATGGACATAATGTGCAAAAATAGATATTTGAATAGTTTTTTTGAAGGAATATTCTATCGGCATTTTTGCAAATATTGGCAGCTCTAGTGGTTAATTATTTTTGATATCTGTTACTTATTCAGTCTCTCTTTTAAACTCTGTGCTGACTAATTTGGAACGATGTTTGGACGGACTTTGTGGCTGAGATGACAAAGAGTCGCAGAAGTTACTGACGGAGGAGACACGCCTCATAGCACCATGCACGCCAGAAAAGGGGTGAAAAATTGCGTGTCCACCCGGGTGTGTCCATCACTGCTGATCGGAGCTGGAGCAGATAAATACCTGACTGCTGCAGAGTCATTTGTCCCAGGAATGAATGTCGATTGTAACCTTTCTCAGTGAAGACAGAAGCCAGATGTCACTGGGTGCTAGTTTTTTGTGTCTGGTGGGACAGGGGTTTTATTTTCATCAGTAAAAAAAAGGTATTAATGTAAACCAAAGATTGACACTTTTACTTTTCGTCTCAGAGAAGCCTCGTTCTTTATCCACCTTCCAGGAAAACAGTTCTGATGCTGAGTTGTTAATGGTGCTCAATAGAAATGTTTCAGGCTGCAGTTTCCACCCACATTAGTGGCGATTTAAAAAAACACGAGAGATGGACCTTAAGGAGATGAGAAACTGATGGCACATATTTCCAAAATCCCAAAAACATCCAGTCCTCCTACACAGAACTGAGTGTCCATGAACCAAAGTGTTATTTCACGACTTCTCGTTCTTACAATAAGTTTCCTCAGTCAGTCGGCATTCTTTAACTCTCCTATGTCTTTTATTTCAACCTACATCTCAAAATCTGTGAGCAAGACATTCATATTTCACAAACAAAGAATATGATCAAGAGAAAAAAACATCTGACCGCTGACACAGAAAGTTAAAAGATAAAATGGAGAAACTGAATTAAAGTGGAAGATCACTGTTATAAAGATCTTGTAGCATAAAAAAAAAAAAAAAAACTCCAACAGCAGCAGGAAAAATATGGAAATACATACAAGGATGTCTTCAGAATTATTTGAATTCATCGGGGTATAAATTTTCTAAAGTTAGATAATAAGTTACAGACACATCACATCGAAGTTCATCCTGATACATTATTCATTGGAAGCTGCTGTGCGAACACAGCACTGTTTTGCATATGCCCCTCAAACTTGAAGCTCCTTTTCATTCACACACGAAATCCTTGATTGTTTATTGTGTTAAAGACGCAGCGCTTCAAATAAATGTACCATCGTTTATTCATAATTTCATGTAAAGTAGGCTCCCACCCCAGATAAGACACACGACCTTTCACCTATCCTGTTATCTCTACAATATTATTTTCAGTCCCAATTTAGCCTCATTGTATGTGTTCTGTGCAGAGACCAGAGCGCCCCATGCTCGTCATAACATATCCATTACCGCAATCAATAATTTAAATAGCAGCCATTGTTTTTCTGCACTTTTTAATGACACCATCATAAGCACTTATCCACCTCGGAAGGAGCCCAGGCTGTGGGAGGCTGCCAGTGAAATTAAAATAATGAATAAAAGATAAGACGGAGAAGAAAGTGCTGAACTGGGACTCCGCCTGAGATCCCAGCTGAGCAGCAGTTATGAATCCAGGGCAGAGGCCACATTTCTCGCCACCCTCCGCAGCAGTGAACGTGTCCAAAGGCTGTGTTGATAATTTGACCCGGCGGCTTCTCGGTCGGGTCACGGTCAGGTCCTCTGGTCTCC
>JAOVVB010017310.1:0-16355 GCA_028570985.1 Heterobranchus longifilis | reverse complement strand
GTCATAGAGGAAAAGATGGAGGAACACTGAGAAATGGACGAGTGATACAAAAGGAAGGTCTGGCTGATTTTAAAATTCGGAGATAATAGCAAAGAGAAATTCCAGATATGAAGGCTAAAGTTAAATAACATATTCTAAAGTTAAAAACACATATTTAGAGATTTCAGTCTGGGTGAAAGTGGTGGACTGACCAGTCCTTAACCACCCGACACTTCAATCTTTCTTTTCCATGCCAACACAGTATTGCCGGGATTTTAAAAGTGGAGTTCCATTTCTGTGTGAGCAAAATAAATAAATAATCCCCGAATAAATAACAACTGACAGCCTACTGAGTGAAAGCCAAGATCAGTTTCTATTTTATGAATTATCGCTGTAAAACAAACAGCAACCAATGTGAGTGAGAGAAAAGAAAAAGTTTCCATTCAAAGCTGCGCTGTGTGCAACGAGAGGATAGCCTACTGTTAATATATCAGAATCAATCCACTGATCATCTGACTGAGATGTTTATAGACCTACTGTAGCTTACATTTGATCTGCACAGAAATGTTTTTAATACACGCTTCTGAAACATGATGCAGTGTAGTTACTGGATCTGAGTTACATTAGGAGAAAAAACACACCTTAAAAAAAGGTCTTGAAACTTCTGGGGTGACACTATGAGGATATGTACTATTACTCTGAAGTGTAATGAGTCTGTGGAAACAGGGCGTTTCCTTTTCATTTGAATCCAAAATCATACAATATACGTATCATATTTGAAATATTTGAAAAAACAGTCTGCCATATTTTCTTTCCCTCTTCATAACTGACATAACCGACTGTCTGCCAGACTGAAATCATGCACACCTCACCACCGCTTTTATTTTGAAACCAGTTCTGAGACGCGATTACCGTAATACCTAGTATATAGACGAACAGCAAAAGAGCGTATCGGCTAGTTTGACTGTCGTTTTTCCTCCCTGCCTACAAGCAGCCAACAGCTGATCTTCATCTCAGCGATGGCAACGTTGAGATTTAAATCTTTTCATTTTAACGAAGTAATATGCTTGGAAATACTACATTACACCCAGGTGGATCAATTACAACGAAATAATGAACTGAAGCACGTGTTTTGTTGCTGACATTTTACAGAGACCCATGAGAAAATAATATTGAACACTAGAAATGTATGTCAAAAACCCCTTTGTAACTCATCTGACATAGTCGATAAATAGTGAATTGTAGAGATGATGCTACTACTTTAAATTAGTAAAACATCTCTAATTTTACCTACGATGAAAAGTAAAGTACTCGTTTATCTTTATGTTTTTTAGTTTTTTTTCTTTGCAGCCTTCAGTTCAGGGAAAACGTCATCACCATGCGACAAATGTGTGTCTGCTGTCCTAGCAGTCGAACTAGCCTCTTCTTCAGACACAGTCGGTAGGTCAAGTTTTGTAATATTAAATAAATTGTCAAACACAATGATAGCGATAACGCTAATGCAAGTCGTTAATATGTCGACATTCATCTCGCTATCTCCCTTCTTCTTTGACAGCAAGCTTCTTGTTAGCACTGTCAGGAGGATGCTAAAGGCTAGGCTTCATGTTGACAAGTGATGCCAGTGCATTGCATCATGTTTTGTGTTTGAGAAACAAGAATTATTAACAACAAAAAAATGTTAATGGCTTTATTGTTAAGATTTCCTTTAATCTCAACACATATACAGCTCAGAATACCTTACAGTCAGTCATGTAACAAGCTATGTTTGGAAAACAGCCTTGTGTTGGTTTTAGTGACATCTAGTGTTGAATGATGGGATGTGCCCCAGACTTCCAGGGGCCCCAAATGTCCTCGGTTCTTGCATTATTAGGTAATCTTATGGGACTTTCTTGTAGTAGTTTTGTTATTTAGTTTTGTTTGTGTTGCTCACACGATGCATTAGGGCTGAGCAATATATATTAAATCGATATTGTGGTATGAGACTAGAATATCGTCTTAGATATTGTTATACAGTATGTTATAAGTACTGTCTTTTCCTGGGCTGCATTACAGTAAAGTGATGTAAATTTCTGAAAGGTGTTATATTATTTCCCTTTATCCACGTACTCACATCTATAAATATTGTCGCAATATCGATAGAGATATTTGGTTAAAAATATTGTGATGTTTAATTTTCTCCATATCTCCCTGCTCTATGATGCATTGAAATACATTTTTGTTTAATCAAATCATCACAAACTTACTGAAAGACTGAAAACCTGGGACACTTTGGTATTATTCCAGCATAGTACTGGTTGGATTCTTAGTCTCTGGGAAAATAATGCTGCTGCCACATGTAGTCTGCTTTGTGCATAATGTTATAATGTGAACTTGGAGGCGTCAGGATACGTACACAATGCACAGAAGGCGGAAAGGCAGGGGGATCCAGAGTGGCCCAACAGAAACGTTTTGCCCCAGAGCCCCCTAAACAGATTAATCTGACTCTGGGGACACCAGAAGAATTTTTTTTCTTCTATTCTCTGGTAACTTAGTCATAAGTGTAAGTGATATTCTGCAAATTGGTATAAAAACTAGGGGCCTATTGTGTAATATAGTTTAACTGACAGAGGGATATAATCATTATTGTAATGCCTTCAACCTTGTAAACATATATTTGTTGGCAGGAATTGAGAAAACAGTAACAGGGTATCCCTTTCTGTACAACTTAAATTCCCTTTGTGTGCAGGTAACTGCTGGTTTTGAGCCCCGATGACGGCGTCCACTCGCAGGACGGTGTTGTCGCTGTACGCTCGGGTGTTTCGCATCGCCCGAAGCTGGCAGGCACAGAGTGGAGTTACGAGTGACACAGAGACGGAGAGAAAATACATACTTCAGGAGGCCTGCACCCTGTTCAGACAGAACCAGCAGGTGAGGAACAGCTGTACACTGCAAAAACAAGCAGTAGTTTTATGGCAGTTTGTATGACTAATTTTGTTTTCCTTCTGCGTGCTTCTTCTCAGCTCACAGATCCAGAATCAATAAAGAAGTGTATAGGAGAATGCGAAGCAAGGATAGAAATAGGTAAGAGCGGAGGGATGCCACACATTTACTTACGTAAGTCTCGACTAAACGTTATCCTACTCTGTTGAGGACCATTGTGCTTTCCTTGTTTTCTGTTTATCGAATAGAAATTAAATCCCTGTTTATAACAGGGCTAATATCTAGCTAATCTGACATATCTAGAGGAAGTAACACAGAGTGACTGAGCAAGTTCAGCTGAAGGTCTGTGAGTGTTTCAGCGTGAGTAAGCAGAGGAGTAAACATTGATATAATGTTCTGAATGTGTGACAACCAGCAGCATGAGCAGGGGTCATACTGTCATCAGAATAGAAACCGTCTGTAATGACTGACACAAATAAGAAAAAAAATATTACGCTCATGCAAACCAAAGTTTACTTCCTGCCTTTGAAAAGAGTAAATCAGGCAAAATAAGGCATTAAAATTATAATTAAAACACCCCAGAAATCTACGGAAGTGCACTGCATTCACAAAAGAAAAAACTAATTAGACACATTATCTCGTTACTATGAGTTACCGTCTCGTAATTACAAGAAAATATCTCGTAATTACGGGATCAGGATGTCATATTTCTGAGAAAAGATCTCGTAATTATGAGAGCTCGTAATTACGAAGTATTCTCCCTTAATTTCGATATATTTTCTCTTAATTACTAGATATTTTCTTGTAATTGTTGTTTGTTGTTTATTTAAGGATCTTCATTAAAAGCACATGTGTGAGAATCAGCTGCTCCATGCAGGATAGAAAGCTTCCTGGCTTTGTAACAGTGACATTTTTATAGCTACTGGGTTTTTTTTCATGGTTTTGTATAATGTTGAGCTGACACTATAACATTTTTTTTCCACAGGTCTACATTACAGGAACCCATATCCAAGGCCTGTAAGTAATAACCATTTATTAGACAATCTGGATGTTGTTGTGTTGTTGAGAAATGTAATTCAGTTATTTTGTTGTCCGAATGTTACCGCAGACGTACCTACCACCACTGGGACTGGCGACTCAGAAAGGCAGGAAGCTGCGAGCGCAGCAGCGCCTGAGGAAGCAAGCCAAGCCAATATACTTACAGTCACATGACGAGACCTGACGCTCGATATCCTCGCTCCTCGCCAAGAGTTCAAGTTACCATGGGCAGGAAACTAGAGTGCAGTCACAAGCTGATCTCACGGGCTGCAACAAAGACGCAAGAACACCCGTCATTCAGGAAAAAAGCCATTTTTCATTGTCTTTTTTTTAATTTAATATATATATATATACTGTAAACTGCTGAAACGTGAGTTCTGGCTGAAGCTGAAGAGCATCAGCTCCTGCTCAGCTAGACTGTCAGGGTGGAGTGACCTGTAATATAAGATCAAGTTGTATATTTTATTTATTTTTCTGTGTAAAAAATGTTTTTTTGTGATCACATTTTTATTGAAATTAAAAGCATAAAGTTTACAAGACTTGTTTTTCCTGTGTCAAAATTGTTGTAATATATACTTCAGGTTCTTTGACAACTGCTAAAAACAATTAAAGTTGTCTAAAAGTCTTATATACTAATAATACATTTGTGAATTGACATGAAAAACTCATGTAGAATCTAAGTTAGGGACACACTCAGCAGTGGTTATACTCTCTTTTTTCCCAGCATGCACCTTTTTTAAGGAAACACCCCCTAATATTGGCCCCCATTCCTCAGCTTTCCCATATAGGTAGCCTGTTTATTCAGGCGGAAAATATGAAATAAACTCCAGGAATGTTGGCAACAGCACAGAGGAAGTTTTGAAACAAGTCATTTTTTAGTCATTGTAATATGCAAATGTACTTCCTATGAAGTTCTGTAAAACTAAAGAGGAAGGACTGGGTGAGGTAGACATACATTTTCATCATAAGAGCCATCCGATCACACGCAATAATGACAACATGAGGCAGAATTTACAAAGAGCTTTCCAGGAATGCATGGAAACAGGAACAGAGGGGGTGAAAAAAGGAAATGAGTAATGTGTAAAGTTTGTGATAGGGGGCAATTTAAAAGGTGGGAGGTAAAAAATAAAGTATATAATATGTGTTATTTGAAGTGAAACAGTTCTACTTTTTCCATCTATCCACCTGTTTGTAAATTATTCGTACAAAAAAAAAAGATGTTACCAATTATTTTGAGATGTTATAATGCAATGCCAGAAAAAAAAAAACGATAAATTACATCCTACTTTCCATGTCTTAGCATTTCAAGACTTTTTTTTGGAAAAGATTGATTTAAGACATTTTAATACCAATTAAGGCCTTATTTTTTAGATAAATGGATTCAATGTGTCTTCATTTTTTTCCCCAAAATTCTTTAATTAATATCTCTTACTTGAATTCACAGACTCAGAATGTTATTATACTCCCCAGCATTTTTTCATCTGTATTTAAGAGTATGGGATATCTGGTTTGCTTTGGTATTTCTTTTGTCTTTCTTAGTTTCTCCATAATAATGAATCCAGTGTGGAGGAAGAGCAGTTTGGTTTGTACGTTGCTTTCAGCTCTATGTAGAAATCAGTTGATTCATTCAGATGTTGATAATAGTGACAGTGACCTGCAGATGGGGTCAAAGATTCATTTTCAGTCTGACTCCTATTAGAATGTACTGAAGACTGAGCTACTGGCCATTTACTCAAACATCTTTAAAATGCTCTGCTCTATTTAAAATCTGCATTTAATTTCCAACAATAAATTGCTTTTTGTGCGTGGTCTTGTATTACAAACAGGGACTTATATAGCCACAGCATCTTTGTGCACTGAATGTATAATGAATGGTGGAAATATTCCCTTTTGCTCTAAAAGATGCTCATTTGAATTACAATTTCAATACCTCATCAGTGTCAGTGAGCCAATAAGTATGCAGTATACTCGTACCACGATCTAATAATGCTGGTGATTGGCTGTTTAACGTACACGTCGTAGATGCATGCGGGAAAAACACTACGTTACACAGAGACTGGGCTCACGTGTTTATTAAAATACATTTCATCAAATTGGTATCGAAAAAAGTTCAGGAAGTGGTATTGAAGTCACAAAAAGTCGTAATGTTTTGAGAAAAAAGTTGGAATGTTTTGAGGGAAAAAAAAATCAAAATTTTACAAGAAAAAGTCGTAATGTTTTGAGAAAAAAGTCGTAATGTTTTGAGAAAAAAAATCTAAATTTTACAAGAAAAAGTTGTAATGTTTTGAGAAAAAAAGTCGTAATGTTTTGAGAAAAAAAATCTAAATTTTACAAGAAAAAGTCGTAATGTTTTGAGAAAAAAAATCTAAATTTTACAAGAAAAAGTCGTAATGTTTTGAGGAAAAAAGTCGTAATGTTTTGAGAAAAAAAATCTAAATTTTACAAGAAAATGTCGTAATGTTTTGAGAAAAAAAATCAAAATTTTACAAGAAAAAGTCGTAATGTTTTGAGGAAAAAAGTTGTAATGTTTTGAGAAAAAAAAATCTAAATTTTATGAGAAAAAGTCGTAATGTTTTGAGAAAAAAGTCGTAATGTTTCGAGAAAAAAAATCAAAATTTTACGAGAAAAAGTCGTAATGTTTCAAGAAAAAAGTCATCATGTTTACAGAAAAAGGTCCCATTAAAACAAAATGTAAAGTAAAGTGATTCCAGTGTGTTTTAGTGCCGTTTTAAGAGTTTCAAGCATATTTAGTTGATTATCGGGATAATATCGTGAATCGCAATTATTTTGGCCAGGATAATCGTGACGTGAAATTTCCATATCGTCCCGTGCCTAGCAGTTGCAGTCTGTGTTGTATTTATTATGTGCTGTATATGTGAATGTCAGTGTAAATGAGAGCTTGCTCTCGCTGATCTATCGAGAATAAATGAAAAATGAAAAAAGAGAGCTAAAGTACAGATGTTCTTTCATTTAATTTGTTCCCTAAATTTCAAAGTTGCAACAAAGCACCAATAATTAAAAGTTAGCGTTCTTATACAGTGCGGTAACTTGATTATTAGATTAAAGCGGCGTGCATGAATGATGGGCCTCCACTTCAATAATGTGGTTGACTTCAGTGAGTTGGCTTTAAGCCAGATGTACTTGAAAAGCCCTCTGATGTATTCTGCGGGGACTAAAGTATATATCATGTTCTGCTCCACTTTCCGGCAGCGAGTGGAAAATCTAAAATGTGGATCAGCAAACATGACTTGTGATAATCTCAGCGGGGCACACATTTACAGTTCAGTATTGTTCTCTGATACAGTGCTGCACTGACCTGTAACACCCCAGAGCTGTAGACTTTATCAGATCACTTTAATTTCACACTCTGGACTGAGTCACCTTGATAAGCAACACTCTCCTCTCTTCTAGGACTTTGAGAGGTCATTTTCTTTGTCCTCCGGCACCACACTGACCTGCATGCAGCCACACGTTGGAGCAATGGACCAGTGGCGTGTCCAGACTTTTTGCAGGGGCGGCATGAAACATGTGCATGCAAATGTCGGAATAACATTAATTTACCTGTCTTTATCTTTTTTTTTTACTATGCTCTGATGAAGGCTTTGGCCGAAATACGTCAGCCCGCTGCAGAATAAAAGAATGCGTATCTGTGTCAAGTCTTGCAGTCTTTATTTTTTGGAGAGCTGCTATTTCCATCTTTGGTGTTTTTTTCTGGCTCCACTACTCATATCTACTTTAAGCCTAATTAGAGACCCATAGATGCATTTTTCTTTTTTTTTTAGGGGTGTACAGATGATGTTTAGGGGGAGATAGCAGGTCAACAGTCACAAGGGCACAGATGTCATTGCAACATTGGGGGATATTCAGATATCTTGAGGTCAAGGGACAACTTTGAAAAGGGCCATGCCAGTTTTTCCCTTGCCAAAATGTAGCCTAATTTTGGGCATTATTCACCCCACTTTTCTCACATGACATGGTTGGTATCGATGGATTCCCTAGATTGTCAAGTTTCTGATAATATGATTATCTTTACTAAAACAGAGCCTACAACAGCCTCTTAAAGACAGTAATGTCGGCCGAGATCGGTCCAGTGGGTCTTTTACTGGGGGTGGCACCTGGGGTGGCCAATCAGATTTCAGACCACTCCCTGGACACGCCCCCTGCAGTGGGACATAGACTGAAGGAAAGTGTGCATGTTTTATTGAGTCAGTCCAGTAAGGTCTGACACACCCGACCCCCAGCCTCAGGCGTGAACACTGACCCGTTGAAAAATGTTTCGTGTTTAAACATGGAACTAACATGTCCTTTACAGACGTGCGTCCTCGCGCTGCTGGAGGACAGAGAGAAAGAGAGGAGGTATGTTTCAGTCACAGATCCCACACAGGGACCTAACGAAGGTGACGCACACAGAAAATTAGGCTTGTAAAGGAATACTAACGGGAGACTGTAAAGTAATCTCCTGAATGACAAGAGGTCAGATGAGGAGGCGCGGCGGGAAGACGAGCCTGCAGCAACATCAGAATGAGCTAAACTAGGTTGTCTGCAAAAAGTAGACCAGTATGAAGACAGACTGTCATGAGTCTTTTGTTTTGTTTCTTTTTCTCATTACATTTGTGCAATACTGTTGGATAAACTGTCACTTTCATTTATGTAAATAGTGCTATATTTTATCCATCATCCCATTCTATCTGTCATTTTATCTTATTATTGTCATTTTATCTGGTTGTTGTCATCTTTGGCAATTGCAAAATTCATTACCATTTGAATAAAGAGTCCAAAAAAACGTCCATAATCATCATTTTATCTAATTTGATCTATATATGACTTGTGCTCTTATTGCGGCGACTAGTTCTATTTATTGCTGAGCAATAAAACATAAATTTCACACAATACATTTCATTGTACTGTTGACCCTGCATGTGTTAACATGACTAATAAAACTGAAACTTGAACTTAATTCTGGACATTAACTCTAGTTTCTGCCTGACTGGCATATTAAACTCACTACCTCATGAGTATCTCTGATAAATATAAGCATCTGAATGAGTTTTCATTTCAGTTTCATCGTAAAAAGATTAAATACAGTAATGAGCTTCAGGAAAAAAAATTAAAACAATAAATGAGAATGAAACCATAAACATTGGAAAGGCACCAGTGATAGGAATCGCCCCTTAACACGATACGTCTTTTTATGTTTCTGTGACGTAATTTTAATTTTTTCACATTTCTGTGTAAACAGACAATAAAGTGTTATCTTATCTTATCTTATCTTCACACAGGGTTTTTCCTGCATAGAGGAATTTCTCGTGCCCCCCCCCAAAGAGGTTTTAATCACCCCACAAAGGAAAACCACCAGCACCAAAATAACCCTTAACACTCCAAATGTGTTAAATAGAAAAGTATAAAACAACCTAAACTTAAATCTTTGACATCCAACAGTTAACTCTCCTCTCATCCACATGCGTTATATTTTACACTGTCGTACGTATAGTCGCCCCCCACCACAAAGGCTCATTCTGAGCCAGGAAAAACCCTGTAACAGTCCAGTGTGTTATTAGAGTGGGCAAACAAAGATTTAAAGCAGAGAAGAAAATGCTGAGACCAATCCCTCCACTCTTCAGCCACCAGGGGTCACATCATACTAAGTACTGAAGCCTAATGTAGCTCAGCGGGCTCCCTCCTCAGAACAATGACAGAACTTCACCAGCCTGAGTACCACAGGTGACATTCAATACCACACAAACCTGATGCTCAGTATAAAGTATAAGCATAAAACGCCTCTTGAGCAGGAGTGAAAACCGATCGGCTAATGAATGCAACTTTTAACTCTCCACAAAAAGTCGTCCGTGTCCTCTGCTGGGTTTCTCTGAGGACAGACTCACATTCATTCCCACTGCAGACTTAAATAACTGTCTGATGCACAGTGAAGGGTTGTTGCTGCTCTCCCTGTTCTCTTTCCGGAGACGACATTACCTCGGTGATAAATGACTGTCCTCACTGTAATTGACCGCTGATGGGAGAGCAGCTGCAGCAGACTGTTTTAACATTAATGCTGAGTAGTGACTCACTCTGTGCATTCATATATGACATTCCTGTTGACCAATGGCCGCTCTCAGCCATTCTTGCTGAGATATTTCATTCATTTAAACAACTCTGAACAGATTACAGTTCATATGTTACTTCTCTTGCACCTCTTCATGTTTGAAAAGCGTTTACAAACAGTAAATCTGATGTAGTGAACACACAAAACCTACCTTTGTTTATGGCTAAATGCCTGCAGAAATAATGACATTCGCATCAGCCTCAGCTGTACTTTGTGCTTAGTTTAGCGTGTTAGCATGCTTACATTTGCTAATTAGTACTAAGATGGTGAACATGGTAAACATTATACCTGTTTTACATCACCATGGTGTCATTGTGAGCATGTTGACCTTAGCAGTGCGCTCAAAGGTAACGTACAGTCAGTGGTGTAGTGGTAGTTGATGAGGTGGGTTTGTAGGTGTCTATACTAGTCTGTAGTCTCCTGTATATTCCAGTGGCTTATTGGCTATTTGCTGGGTATACTGTAAACCGCCAGAAAGAAAATGTATACCTGGTATACCTGCGTATACCCTCCACTACACCACTGTCTACAGCAGGGGGGGGGGATATGAGAAATCGAGCAGCCTGCCGTAGGCCGGACACAAATGTTACTCACTGTGAGGAATGAAGTCTCTGATGAGCGTGGACCAGGGCATCAGAGTCAGGTGGAGGACCGGATGTTGCAGTCTGCTACAGCTGAAAGGTGGATCATCTGTAAGAGAGGGTCCAAAATGTGAAGTTTTACAGTATGTGATGCATAACAGATACAGGTTGCAATGACAGGAGCAGCAACAGTAGAAGAAGACATCTGGCACTTACAGTTTAATATAAAAGATACTGTTTGTTATCATCAACCTTGGGGGCCACACAGAAGCTTTCAGCGGGCCACATCCGGCCCTCGGGCCGCAGTTTGCCCAGGTCTGGTCTACAGCCTCACAACTGCAAGTGTGGCAAGTCAAATAAAATTGAGTTGACTTTAGCTGTAGACTCTTAGTCTTGTGAATATATCATTTTTCAAAGACCATTTCTACCCCCTGACGCTATAAAACAAAGTGCGTTGCAGCGACAACTGCGAGCAGACATCTGCTACTTTTCCACACACTGTCACTTACTTCTGTGGCACGAGGTGTAAAAATGATTTTAACTCCAGCAAATATGGCGAGTGGCTGTTAAACATTGCGTGGATTAAGCCTGCTGTTTGTATGAATGTGAAATGTGCCAGCTTGTGATCTGTGATCCGACTGCTTATGCTATTGATTTTGATGCATGAAAATAGAAAACATGAAACCCTTCATTAACAGGGCGCTCAGTCTGTTTTGAATTTGGCAACACGGTTGCAGAGTGTGTGTCTCCCAGCACGGTAAATATTGCAGGTTTGTGGCTTTTATGATACTATACTATACAGGTGGAGAAATTAAACAATATGTTTAGTGTTAATGAAGCACATTTAAGGCTGCATTAGGAAAAATATATGTGTAAAAATCCACAAATGATACAGAAGCTGCAACAATCTCGAACTAACCTCCTATAGATCGTGTAGTTTATATTTACAGAATACACATTTTAGCCAAAAAACATTTTGCGTGACCAAGTCATTTAGTATTTGTTGTGTTCTTATATATTTTTGTTCCTTACTGCTGCAGTGGGCTAATTTCCCCACGGGGACCATTAAAGTTTTATTTTTATCTTATGAGTTGACTTTATGTCAGCATACAGTGTGTTTCAGGTATTATTCATGCCGGTGAGAAACTTCCTCTCAGGGGCATTTTCTCTCCTTTTACAGGCCAAAAAGTTATTTAAAACAATCGATGGGTTGAAAAAATGCATCTTTAAAGTTTGTTGAGAATGTTTGGATCTTCATCTGTTACTTTATTGCATTTATATCATTTTTTTTAAAAACCTAAAACAATGTCTCAACCATAAAGCAAATCTGCTGCATCATCTAAAAAATAAACAGGAGCTTTAAGTGTAGTTTTGAGATGTTAATGTTGTTTTTGGGAGAAAAAAAAAAGAATTAAAATAGACAAAAGTTTGGAATCAGACTAAATTTTCCCCTCATGCTGTAAAATTGTCTCTCATTTAAGCTTTTCCATATTTGCATTATAACCAATTACAGACTGAATTTCTGCAAAGAAAAACACGAGTTCAAAAGTGAGATTTTCTACAACTGGATAAACACTATAACTGGCAATTTGTTGACTTCCCTGTCTGTAAATAAAACTTTCAAAATAAAAGTCTCGATGCAGGCATGTGACCCATTTTTGCAGTGATGTCACAAACTGGATCATGGAAAAAAAAAAAAGTGTTTCTTTTTAAAGGTCGTCTGGAGTAAATATAGATATTTAGAGATTCACCTGAGAGCTGTGTCATTATGAAAATGATAAATAAGCTTCAGTACAAGAAGAATACAAAAGCTCCAGAAAGAGGAGAGTGATCCATCATACAGCCCCTTAAAGCCCTTCACTCGCTGTGCATTATTTAGGGGTTTCGGAGAGACCCTGGGGGAAATATGGTGGAGGAAACAGTGGGAGCAGGAAAAAAAAGGAAAATGATAGGCTAAAGAATAATGCAGGAGTTGGACATCTAATGTTGTACTTAAGGAGCTACGATAAGGTAATTAGATGCTTGTAAATGGGGAAATCCATCTCCTCATCTTACCTGCCTTAATGCTTTGACGCGGGTCACATTATTGTCGTCGTGACAACACTTGAACCACCATTAAATAAATATCAAGTTTGTTTTCACTTTACAACGCAGTCCAAACACACGAGATAAGGCAAATAATGGCATGTCATCTCTAATGAGGATTAAAAGAAATAAACTCTACTGACCTTAACATACTATAATACTAAAAACTATTCAATTATATTCCAGTACAGTAAATTACTTTGAATAAATACCACAGCCATAATATTTCAGCTTGCTTATGTGTTGCTGCTGCAGCCTTTCCTGCTTTGTAATGTAAAAAGCACAATTACAGCTCTTTGTTGCCCGTTTGATTTAAATAATTATTAGTTCTTGATTAGATTGGTGCTCCAGTGATTCAATTATGAGCAATCATCCTCATCAGTGTCATGCTATATACTCATTCAAAGGCACTCAAGCATTTTCTGAAGCCTCTAAGATGTGATGGGCTCGTGGGATTTTTCCGTGATTGAGTCATTTAAATTATATCCTTTCGAGTGTTTTATCTACATGGATAAAACACTCAAAGCGATATAACAGAAATTTTTCAATGCTATGTTTCATCTGGATAAAACACTTTAAACTAGAGACCATCTCGGGATGGGATCACACCAGCCGCGACGCCAAATCGGGCCAGGGGCGTTACAAGTTCCAACCCCTCGTACTTCTGGTGCCTTTGCTCAGACCACACCCATCTTCAAACCCAGCCTTCATTTTTGTTTCAATTACACACCTGTAGCGTTTCATGACTGCATCTTGCACGGGTTGTGACGCTATCGCGGTGACAAAATCTGTCCGCAGACAGACATATAAACACCTGGCAAAGTACTCACATCTGCTTCTGTGGTCCTCTTACAGTAGGTGTCTCCAGGAACACATTTTGCTATAAAGACACGCACGCACGCACGCACGCACGCACGCACGCACGCACGCACGCACGCACGCACAATACCAGCGTAGCTGTTGCGGCTGGTAAAGATGCATAGAACACTCACAACATTAGCCTCCATTCAAAACTTAGCCACAGCTTGTGTCCATTTCTGGTCGAGTCTGGCAGCTTTACCAAACAGTGCCGGGATAACGCCTTACTTCCTGTCCGCACAGGAAGTCCGTGTCCATTCCCAAAGTCCCCTCGCTACGGGAAACAAACAACAACCTCCGAGCTAACAACCTACACACTGAAAATGACACATTTTGAAGATTGTGTAATAATGCAGGCCTGCTCTGTTCTTTCAGTGAATGATTGCAAAAAAATTTGTCGACTAATCGGTCGTTTTGGTCGTTTTTTTTCCAGGAGTGAAAGCGGATTGAATCCAGACTTTCCTGTGATAAGTCTGGCTATGCATAGGTTCATCAGAGCATATTAAAATGATATAAAACTGTTTTCAGTACATACATAATGTGTTGTTTAGGTTACCTTGTAAGTCAGCAGTAACTTGTTGTACATATTTTCAAAAGTCAGTATTTGGAGGCAATGATCAAGACAACAAAACATATCAGACAATGAGTAGATATTTTTTTGTTTAAAGTGTTATATTTGGAGTGAAACAATACAGACAATAAAAGGATGAGATGTTCTTTCACTGAGCGCTTAATTGCCCTTTCGTCTAGTCGCAGACATTTGTCTCATCTCACTCCCGTCCCACTCACTCTTTGTCTTTCTCTCGCCTCTTGTTTGGACTGATACGTTTCACATTGTCTCAGATCACAGAGGAGCTACTCCGAGATTAGAGGTGTGTGTGGGTTGACGCGAGTAGTGTAGCGAGAGTATTGAATGCCTGCAGTATGGAGGGCGCAGACGAGTGCTGATGCATGCTTGGTTAAACTCTGTCCACTGGGACGCAACACGGAAAGTGTGTGAAGCGTATGCGAGTGTGTCAAAGTGAGGTCAGGGGCGATTTGGTGACAGAGAATGCCAGACATCAAACTTCTACATTTTTAAAGAGACTTTAGTGGAAAAACTGTCACTCTTTTGTGCTCTGTGTTCTTAAAGTTTATATTTACAGAGTTCCTACAGCTTAAGGCAAGTTAGATTTTTTTTTCATTAAATACTTTCTTAAATTAAATTTAAGGCCAATTTTACAATAACCAAAATTTAATAAAAATAAAACATTAACAGATTACTTCTGGTAATCAATTACATAGGGTCATTTTTTGCCCACATTTTTAGTGTAAGATATGGCTTTATTTGGTAGAATGAAAAATTTATTCATTAAATTATTATTAATTATTAAATTAAACAAGTCTACTCAAGATTTCTGGCTTAAGTAAAAGGCAGTTTTTTTCCTGTAAAAGGCAGTTTTTTTCCCCTGTAAAAGGCAGTTTTTTTTCCTGTAAAAGGCAGCTTTTTTCCTGTAAAAGGCATTTTTTTCCCCCTGTAAAAGGCATTTTTTTTTCCTGTAAAAGGCATTTTTTTCCTGTAAAAGGCAGTTTTTTTTCCTGTAAAAGGCAGTTTTTTTCCTGTAAAAGGCAGTTCTTTTCCTGTAAAAGGCAGTTTTTTTTCCCTGTAAAAGGCAGTTTTTTTCCTGTAAAAGGCAGATAAAATTTAATTGAATTAAATGATTAAAAAAAAGAAAAAGAAATAGATGTTACCAATTATTTGGAGATTTTACAATGAAAAAATGTCTTAGCATTTTTAAGACTTTTTAAGATTGATTTAAGATGTTTTAATATCAGTTAAGGCCATATTCTTAAATGAATGAATTCAATGCCATTTAAGACATTTTTAAGGATCTGCAGGGACCCTGTTTTAGAATCATGTGTCCAATACAGAGAGCAGAGAGAGCACAAAGCCTGAGAGTGTTTTATATTATTTTCCAACCAGAGACATGTGCCCACAAATGTGAGCTCTCACCTCTGCAGAGGTGTTTAACAATGACTGGATGTGCCGAGGTCCAACTCTAGTGTTGGGTCACAGGGTGACTGTTCCTGGGTAACTCGAAGAAGCCATCAAATATTTAGCTGGCCTCCTTTTCATGATCATGGTATGTAAACAAACATATTATCTGTGTGATTGACACGCGATCTTTTGGTCTGGCACGACAGTGAAAGCCTAGACAGCTCTTTAGTGTAAAAGGAAAAGACAGTCACCGGGGGAGGATTAATCATCAAATTAATTTCCGCTAAAATCAGACTACTGTGGGAATGTTGCACTTCTGCAGGCACACTTTTGAAGAACACAGTTTTTTTTCTTCATTAAAGTAAGCAAACTGTTGGCTAAATATATAAGTTGTTTCAAGAGATAAATGAGAGTGTGAAAGACAAATCAATTGCAATGCTGCAGCTTGTGTTTTGCATGTTTTTAGGGCGCCCTATCTGCTGGAAAATGTTCCCTTATTTTCCATTTTTTCGGCCCATTATTTAGTTCCTCCTCACTCGTTTTCCTATTTACACACAGGGAAGCACTTAATGCAGAATAGACGCGTTTGTACTGTGTAGTACTTTGATGCAATGAAATTAAAGTGATCAAACACAATAATTGTTTCTTTTAATTGTAGTAGATGCATGAAGGTGGATGGAAAACTCATTAAAGGGGCAAGATGAATAATGGAGGGGGGTGTGTTGGTGTTGTGCTAGCTTAGTTTACATCTTCGTTGGATGGAGCGCTGTTGTGGGGGGGGGGGGGGGGGGGGTCGGGGGGGGGGGGGGGGGCG
>JAOVVB010017293.1:0-16356 GCA_028570985.1 Heterobranchus longifilis | reverse complement strand
CCACAGACATCAACTCAGCCATCAGCGCAGGGTGGGTGTGCGTGTGTGTTTGGACTTAAAGTTATAGTTCCGATTTTTTGAAGTGGGATTGTATGAGGTACTTATCCACAGTCAGTGTATTACCTATAGTACATGGCAGTTGGCACTCCCCCAGTTTGGAGAAGCAGGCAGGAGTCCCGACACAGAAGCTAAGCAATGTACTGCTGTGGACAGGGGTTGCAGCAAACCGTATTTTAGCCATCTAAAAAAATCAATATCAGTTTAATTGCACGCTATATTTAGAACATTTTCACCACTTTACCTTGACAGCCTTTTACGACTGGGAATTGCAGCTGTTACATCATAAGTACCTCATACAACCCCAGTTCAAAAAGTCCAAACTCTCCCTTTTAGCACCCGTCTTTCTCTCTGTGTCCCCGAAAGGAAAGTCTAATGATGCCTCCTTTTGCAGGGACCTGCTGAAATCTGAGACTCTACTCAGCTGTCTCTACACCAGAGACCACGGACGAGAAACGCCCAATCCAGCTAATCGCTACCAGTTTGATAAAGTCGGGTGAGGATGTCAAGTAATTACAGAAAATGAGAAGACGTGTACTGAATCACACCATTGAATTTAACAGAATTGCAGCAGAATCAACCCATCATTTCCTTTTAGGATTGTTTCCTTTGCTGATTATGTGGAGGAGCTGGGGCATCCCTACATGTGGGTCCAGAGTCTAGGAGGGCTACATTTTCCCAAAGATGCTTCAGAGGTGTGTGTTGAAATCAAGTATTATCCCAGCTGAGCACAGTTTCTGTGTGTTACATCATGTTGCTCATGTTTTTCCAGGGTGTGCGTGTGGGCAGTTCTCTGAGTGCCAGCCACATGGAGACCACCATGAAGCTGCTGAGGGGACGACTCCAGTCCCGCTTGGCTTTGCACAAACAGTTTGCCTCTTTGGGTACGTTATCTGTCAACGACCGCACATTGGATACTCCTAAAGAAGACATAGGACATTTTGACTGAGATTGTTTGTCCTCCTGTTCTCAGAGCACAGCATCATCCCGGTCTCCACCGAGTGTCAGCACCTCTTTCCTGCCAAGATCATGTCTCGTTTGGCTCGCTGGACCACCACCACTCACCAGGAGTACATGGTATACACATAGAAACACATACAGATATTTGAAATCTCCTGTTTTAAAAGAAAAAAAAAAGACACCTCATGCAGCACATATCTCACTTCTCTTTCTTGGTAGGATCTGCCTTATACTCGTCATGTGACTGACGCTGGGCTGGCAAAGGAGACTGATCTGTACTTCATGGCTGTGGTGGAAAGAGGCACAGGTAAAATACTAGCACTGATGATATTGGCCACTATTGATGACTTGATTTTTATTAGGGATGGGCATGAGTACTCAAATACTCGATTTGAATGTCAGTATTCATTCAACATATCGAATACTCGCTTTTTCTTTTGCTTTGTAGCTGTCAATATATCACTATGATACTACTATGACAAGCGGCTCATGCCAGCGACCAAGCTAATGCGTATAGTAACGTTGTAACGTTACAACAACTTTCAACAACCTCATAATGTTTTTGTTAGTATGATTGTTTTGACCACGACTAACAGCGCCGGGCTACCCCGTGATTGAAATCGCCACATGACGAGCTACAGTAGCTGTATGGGTAGTTGACTCATCTAATGTTAGTAGCAAGTTAGCATGACAATGTTAGCTAACTCACTACTTGCTGCTA
The DNA here is from genome assembly GCA_028570985.1 of Heterobranchus longifilis. Taxonomy (NCBI): domain Eukaryota; kingdom Metazoa; phylum Chordata; class Actinopteri; order Siluriformes; family Clariidae; genus Heterobranchus; species Heterobranchus longifilis. Next base: position 14,618 of record JAOVVB010017293.1, on the reverse strand, counting down.
TTTCATTAGAATGAAATGACATAACATGAATAAATACAGTAAGCTATTTTGTTGAGTTAGCGAAATGCTCTGAGTGAACTGAAGCTCCCTCTTGTAAGCAGTGATGCAGTGTAAATGTCTGCAGGGCGTGAAGCTGTAATACGCTGCTGTTGACTGTGCGAGAGTTTGCTGCCTTGGTTCAGACTACGGAGCCTCTGTGTTATTATTTTTATTACCTTCATAAGTATACGCACAACTCATGACCCTCTGTTACGATATATATTATCTCGTCATAGACTCCCATGATCCAACGCTACTTCATGACGTCATCAAAAACTTTATACTTTTTTTTTTGATAATTTAATGCAAATACTCGAATATGGAAAGTATTAAAGCCCATCCCTCATTTTTGTATGTTTCTTATAACCCACCTGCCTCGATCTTTTTCTTCCTCAGCTCGTCTCCAAGCCGCTGTGGTGCTGAATCCCCGTTACCCAGAAATCTCTCCTCTTTTCTCCCTCTCCCTCAGCTGGAAGGGAGAGCGCAGTGGACGCACTGATGACAACCTTCGAGTATGAGCATTTTTTTCCCAATATTGATCACTTATGTTCCATCAGCTTGTGCCCTGTTGTTGCACAAGCTCATTTTACGTCTCGATATATTCAGGCTCTAACTGACTCATCTTTTCCTTGTCAGGCCATGGAGAGCGAGGTCAATGTGTTCAAAAATGAGCTACAGGGGCCGCGTCCAGGACACCAGCTCCTGACCAATCAGTTTGCACGCCTGTGTGTCTGCCTGGATGTGTATTTGGAGACTGAAGGACAAGATGACAGCGTGGAGGGGCCACGAGAGTTTCCCAGAGAAAAGATGTGCCTGCGCACTGTCAGGTACACAAGAGGCTAAAATGTGACACTTTTGTATCTGAATGGATTTATTGTATCTCTGACATCTCTCTCTCTCTCTTTCTCAGGGGTCCAAATCGTCTGAAGCCATTCAAGTACAACCACCCTCAGGGCTTCTTCAGTCACCGCTAGATCTGTCCGTATGATTCTGTACTTTACAACTCTTAACTCTCTCATGCTTACATTTGTGGATCTTTGACACACAAAGTATCACTTTTTGAAAGTCTTTTTACCTGTTTGAAAATAAAAACACTATGTTATTTTCTTGAATGAGTGTGTACCTAGTCTATTTAAGGCTCTGTTGCATCCATGCTTTGTTGTGTACTCCAAATACCTCATTTTTTTATCCCTCCGCCTTCCTCTCCACCCTCACTTCTCTCTGTGCTGCTCTATTTATAGGCAACGTGTCTGCACTAGCTGATTATTATGCCATTGTGGTTCAGTGCTACAGCGAGCTGAGTCATTTCCCCAGAGATTTATGTCCATGGAATATGATATTTGGTATATTTTATAGTCAAGGGATAGCCTTTGACCTTTCATTTATCATCCTCTGGATGCTTTAATGGAAGGAAAACAGGTTGATATTCAGGATACTGATGCCAATGCCATCAAGCATTACTCTCATTTTATGGTTAGCTAGCAGCAGTCTACAGAAGTGTTCAGCAAAAATATCACTCTGATTTTCTTGCACATTGGAGTGAAAATCCAGCAGGATTGAACCAAATCCAGACATTAATGCCTCATAGATTTATGGATGGCTGTAATTACAAGGGGAAGACAAGGCCACTGGTGGTTATTAGACCTACTATTTAAAATGCTGCACACAGAGACTTCTACTCACACTTGTACCTTCCTCAATATGCAAAAAGAATAGCTTCTTTTATAAACTATTCAGGTTTAAATTCACTTCTATGAAATTAAAACATTGTTGGATTGGATCTTTTCTATTTGGTTCTTGAAAGGGCAAAATAAGTTCTTGCATTTGGAAAAACTCAAAATGACCAGTAAAGAGCACAAATTAAATGAAAGCAGATAGCTTGTCTTGGCTCAACTTCTTTAATTCCCAAATCCTACAGAGAGCTGTCAGAGCTGGTGTGATTACAGATGTGGTGAGTGTTTCAGGAAAACGGTGGTTTGAAAAATGACGGAGTTCACTAAATATTCTAATAAACGTGATATTCAAATGCAGTTATAAGAGAAAAAGACGTGTCCACCTTGATATGTTTTATGGTGTGTTTGCTGATCCCACTGATATAAAACCATCTATCAAATGCAAAGTGATTGGCTGACATTGGAAGGATCTCTCTCCTGGCATGATTTCAGTGTTTCCTTCACATCCATAATGTGTCCAATGTCAGAAAAAGAAAAAAGATTGTCTTTTGTCACCAGCTGCTGCACTCATTAGTAAATCCTATTAAAAATGGAGCTGCACCTTAAAGACAGTAGATGGAATACTACAGTAAGTCCTGGCCAAAATCTCCTCATTCATTTGGTATGGTTTTAAAAGTGAATGCATGTTCTGTATTAATCTTAAGCAGATAGGCCTCAGCCTGTACCTGATGTTTAAGGTAATTATGAATCAGTAGTAATGGATTCTAAAATCACTGCTTCAGTGTGTGAATTTGAGGCAGAGCTGAGTCTGTGGTGTGCGAGCGAGCAGCTCCTGATTTATACATGAGCGTGGTCTCTGGGACGTGAGGAAGGGTGCAGTGGCTGCTTTGGGTGGGTACAGCTCCCCCTTTTTTTTTTTAGCCGCAATGCAGTGCAGTTACTCGCAGCATTTACCTTCCCAGGCCTCACACACCTTGCACTCTTTCCTGACACTTCTTCATGAATCCTCACTTGAAACCAATATACTATTGATTATTTTGCAGAGTAAACAGATGAAGAAATCTCCCAAATCACCATTTTATGTTTGTTTTTGTCATTCTTTATTTATCTGTTTCATATTGCATATTCTCAGCAGTTTATACATAACACATAGCCATCATTGTCCTAGCAGAGTGAGACACTGCAGTTCACCTGTCAGGAGAAGCTGCGTTAAGGTGCACGACAAGCAAAAAATTCAAGTCTTTCGTACTGATGTATCTGTAAATATAATATAGACATTTGTATCTCCGTAAATATACGTTTTTATATTCAATATCTGTCACAATCTTTAGCTTGACATTGTTTTGACATCTCTACCCTGTGTAGGTATACAGCAGGCCCCTGCGGTCCCTGTCAGTGGGATTCAGTTTAAATGCACTTGTTATTTATTAAGGGCAGTTGTCACATTCAGTTAAAGAGTTTAGAGCATTCTGCATTCACTACAGTCATACATCAGAAGCATCAGGGGGTGTAATGGCCATACTTAGGGAGCAGGGGGTTAATTGCTACAGAAATCACTATTGCTTACATACCATCACCTGCTTTGCTTTGGACATTAAAGCGCCCGTGTGAACAGCTGGGTGCACCAAGCCCCTTTTCTCCTGCTCTTTACCATTCCTCATAGTTCTTTGGCATCTCCACCTCCTCCTCTCCTTGTGCCTTGAATCATAGCTTCGTCAGTCTCACTTCTTGGCCTTCTCCTCCTTGCTCTCCTTTGACTCTGTGCCAGAAGATTTCTCCGCCTTCCCTCCCTCTTTCACCTCCTTGCTCTCTTTACTGGTCTCCTTTTTCACCTCTGGCTTCTTCTCGTCTTTCTTGCTCTCTGTTTTCTCAGGTTCCGCTTTAGGTGCGGATTTCTCCTCTGGCTTCTTCTCCTCCTTCTTGCCCTCGGTTTTCTCTGGCTCTGCTTTAGGGGCAGGCTTTGCCTCTGGCTCTGATTTAGGAGCAGAGGGTTTCTCCTCCTTGGCGGGGGGAGCGCTCTCTTTAGGCTCAGACTTGGGAGCAGGTTTGTCCTCCTTGCTGGGAGCAGCAGGTTTCGAAGCATCATCCGCCTTGCTCTCTTTCTTTGCATCAGGTTTGTCGGCCTTCTCCGGCTCTTTCTCCTTGGGCTCTTGCTTCTTCTCCTCCTTTACGGGTTGTTCTTTTTCCTTCTTTTCCTCCTTGACAGGCTTCTCCTCCTTTTTCTCCTCTTTGGGGGTGTCTTTGGGGGCGGCAGCAGGCTTGGCCTTCTCTTTCTCTGGAGACTTTGGTTCGGGGGTCTTGGGACGAGGAGATTTAGATTCGGGGGATTTGCTGGCTGGGGATTTTGACGCCGGTGACTTTGACTCAGGTGACTTTGACTCAGGTGACTTTGACTCATCTCCTGCGGGGGATTTGACCGCGGGCGACTTAGCGGGTGATTTGGGCATCGGGGATTTGGCTGCTGGTGATTTAGATTCTGGTGATTTTTGTGGAGATTTAGATTCTGGTGATTTGACAGCAGGAGATTTAGGCTGAGGGGATGCAGCCTTTTCTGGAGCTTCCTCACCTGCCTCTTCTTCCTCTCCCTTCTCCTCTCCCTCCTCTTCCTTCTCCTCTTCCTCCTCCTTCTCTTCTTCTCCCTCTCCTTCCTCTTCCTTATCTTCTCCTTCCTCACCTTCTTCCTCCTCTTCTTTGGTTTCCTCACCTTCTTCTTCTTCTTCTTCCTCCTCTTCTTTCTCTCCCTCCTCTTCCTCGTCATCCGCGTCCTCTGTCACCTCCGTCACCTGGGTCTCATCTGTCTGTTCCTCCACGATGACCGTGTCTGAGATCTCGTCTCCTTTCACCTTCACGTGGGAGGAGATTCTGCTCTCCAGGTAAGAGTACGGACCTCCTCCTGACACAAAGCGATTCTCCTCTCCCTCCAGTAACTTCCTGTTTTAAAGACAAAAGACACACGGTCAGTGAAAATGTCAATAACCTTTGACATTAAGAATCAATTTAATTGTGTGTGGTTTTAAAACCAACCTATAAGCAGCGATCTCAATATCTAGAGCCATCTTCACATTCAGCAGCTCCTGATAATCTTTCAGCTGGCTGGCCATCTCCCATTTGGTGGTTTTCAGATCATTGTCCAGCTGATTGATGGTCTCCTGTAAAAAGAAAGCACGCAGCCATACAGGTCAAATATTATGCAGATGGTATGAAAGGACGTGCAGTGAAGATACAAAGGCCTGGAAAGGGATTTTGTAACTTATGTAATGACGACTATGTGGGGGACGAATACCATGTCTTATTTGAATGTACAAATACAAGCATTGTGGAGAACAGGAAGAAATACCTCCCAAAATACTTTGTAAGTCACCTGTGTGCTGTTACAGATAAATCAAGAATATGTAGATAGGTGCCTTTCTGAGCAATGTTCTGCCCCTCTTTAAATCATTTGTTCTGGCTAGTCACCTTTGGCCGCTGTGTTGTCTTGTTTATGTTTTGTACTCCATACCACTATGTGTGGTCTATGAGTCAATTAATCTGAATCTGAATGTGGTTTTCCTGCTGTGGGATAAGTGAGATGTCTGTGCTGATGTCCTGCCTGTAGGGAGTTGAGGTCATCGTGGTGTCTGTCTTCGCTCTCCATACGCTGCCTCTCCAGTGAATCCTTGGTTCCCCGAAGAGTCTCCAGCTCAATAGTGCGGCTCTGGAGCTGACGGCGGTACTCTCCGATCTCCTCCTGGCTTCCACGGATTGCATCCTGGTTGGACCTAGCAGCTTCAGACAGACGCTCCATACGCACTGCAGAAATCGCACATAAAAGTATGTATTTAGAAATCACATTTGCTGTGTCATCGTACCATTGTGTCCAGAAACATTTTGACGTGACTTGCTGAAGCACAGAGAAATTCTGCATTCATTCTGTATGCATGTATTGTTTGGTTTTTTTTTTTTATCTTGAGACATTTGACCTGTCCTCTGAGAGTCTCTATGGGAGTCTGAGTAACCTTGGCAGTGTCCAGCTGTCAGTCAGTAGTCTGACTCAGCGCCCTCCCTCCTCCAAGCATGAATGAGCCACTGCTGCAGTCAGCTGGACACCACACAGGGAAGGTCATTCTGTTTGCACCTTTCACTGGTTACATCAAGTCAGCATGTAGATGTGCAGCAAGAGCCAATCTATAGATCATTATGTTCTGTGATGTTAAATAAAAAACCTGTCTTGGTCTTTAAAGATGCTGATTCAGAACCACAAAGGTCAGAAGCGCTGTGTGCATCTTTTTGCAGTATAATTGTAAAGAGGGATTCATCCATCATCTATCCATCATATCTACATGTAGGCCTATAGCTTACTCCCACATCCTTGGTGAAATCCAATCATGACATCAGAAAGGATGACTGTTAGTGAGTGATGAAGCATTATCTGTCTTGTCTCCCCACCAGAAACAATGACCTTGAAACGACTATTCTATTTGTAGAGATTATGGGTAAGAAACACACACACATGGGGTGAAAGCAAGAACACACCCACTGTTACCCACAGTGAGAGTGCAAATGAATCACAGTCTCCTCTGTGTGTGTGTGTGTGTGTGCCATCTCACTCCTGCAGTGCTTGCCTTAAGTAAAAATTATCATTCTGCGGCAGCAATGCACCCACAGAGAGGCGCACCATTTGAACTGGAGGTCATATTATTTAAATGTCCCTATTGATCTTTCTGTATTTTATATTCATATTTGCTTTGACTTAATTTGCATGTAATCAGTTATTAAACATCCTCTTTTTAGGTAAAGTTTGTGGCATGTTCCTGGGACAAGGCAGGATCTATTAATCTGCAAAGATTTAGAAGTCAGCATGTTTAAATGTGCTGTAAGTGGTATTTATTTTTATTGTGTTAAGTGTTAAATAGGTCTACATTCAGCCATCACTGATATAGAATGCTTTGTCAGTAACATGTTTCCTCTGCTCTGCAGTATACAGAAAAGACTGGGAGACCCACGTTAATGACCAAACACTATATAACAGTGATGTCTGTCTGAATGTAGAGCTATTTAACACTGATTTTAACAAAGTGTAACTCACTTGCTGCACCTTTAATAGTTTCAGTGATGGTCTCATATCATATAGTAAGTGATCCTTGCAACCCTGGTATGAGCACGATACTGCAAGCCACTGCTCATTCACCTGAAATCACGTTATGCAATAATAGAGCTACAACTTTAGATTTCAGCACCACGGACAGAGAACAAACAGCCGCACACTGAAAGGCGCACGCGGAAGTTTCTGTGTGATTTGAAAACTAAAAGGTTGTTTAAAATGTTCCCCTTTTGACCCAACTCACCTTTGAACCATTCCTCCGCGTGCGTCGAGCTCTTGGATGCGTGTCCGTCCAGCTGCGCGCGGATCTCTCGCAGTGCGCCGGTGACGTCCGCCTTGAGCGTGTCTCGCATGTCGAAGTTCACCTGAGCGCCGTGAATCTGCTCGAGCAGCTCCGCCACTTCTTCCTCGTGGTTCTTCTTCAGAAAAACGGCCTCCTCCTCCAGGGCACGGAGCTTCTTGTCCAGCTCAATACGCGTCAGCCGGCACTCATCGACGTACTTTTTCATGGCGCGTGCGGCAGCCTCCAACTCTTCCCGGTTTCGCGCCTCATCCTCCAGCCTGACCCGCAGGTGCTGGATGTCCTCCTCCAGGTGCTCGTGCTCCAGAGATGCGCGGGCCTTCTCCCCGGTCAGCTGCTGCAGGAGACCCCTCAGGTCGCCCAGCTCTCGTTCGTAGTGCTCCCCAACCGAGGCGCGCCCGGCCTGGCTCTGCCGCAGCGCTGCCGCTTCCGCCTCCAAGTTGCGGTTGTGCATCTCCAAGTTGCGCACCTTGTCGATGTAGCCGGCGAACCTGTCGTTCAGAGTCTGCAGAATCTCCTTCTCGTTCCTCCTCGTCATGTCGCCGTTGAAGGTGTCCAAGCTGTCCGCGGTGGACGGCTGGCTGTAGGCGAGGCGGCGGCGTTGCTGCGAGTGGAAGCCGCTGGAGGACACGGAGGCTGGCCGAGCCTTGCGGTACGAGGTCGGGCCGAAGAGGTGGTGCTCTACCGTGAAACTCATGTTGGCCGTGCCGGATGAGAAGTGACTGCAGCAGGAGTGGGAGCGCTGGGCTTTTATAGGAGGGAGGGAAAAGTCACTCGTCAGCACCAGGACATCTCTATTTAAAGAGATATCTGGTCTTCAGAAAAGTACTGCTGCGCAGGAATATATTCACTCTAATCAGTGTAGCACCTTGTTGAGTTGTATTTTTACTGAAGGTGTTAATTTATGGTGTCATTTATCAAAACAACAGACAATGTTGGTTTTATAACATGTAAAATGTTTCAAACATGCATTTTCACTTAAGGCATTTTGTGCATGGAAAAAACATTTGGGAAAAATATAACCAGTGTGGTGAACGATTAGGAGTGATTTTAGGCCTATTTGTAGGCTAACTGCTATAGCTCTTCATAAGAGCCATAATAAATAATTAATTTAGCAAAGTTTTACACATTTAAAGACATATCCATATGTTGTGTATGGTGTGAACTGACTGTGTGAGTGTGCAGTGTGTTCTGCTGATGCTCTCTGTAGCTGTACTGCTGCAGTGTGAGTTTGCAGATCCACGCCAACCCCCCTGGGACTCAACTGCTGGGCCATTGACAGACTCTCTCTCTCTCTTATACACACACACACACACACACACACACACACACACACACACACACACACACACACACACAGACTTCAAACGTGACTTTTCATCTCTTAGTTTTTTTGTTGTTGAAGAGTCAATACTCTCCAGATGTGCACGTGGTTGCAGGCCAAACATGACACGTGACAGCACTGGAAAAGCACAAACAGCAGCATTTTAGTACATGCACATCAGGATGTGCACTGAGCTACAATGATACAGCACTCACACAAAACCAAACTGAGCTGCCTCTGCTGATATAAAGGGATGTTTGCTCTGAGAGGAGGACAGCTCTGAGGAGCATGTACAGCACTGTATTGATTACTCAAACTCAGGGTGATTGAGTTTACACTGCATGCCTTAAAGGGATAGTTGAGATTTTTTTTTGAAGTGCACGGTTGTATGAGGTACTTTTCCATAGTCAATGTATTACCATGGTGATCGGCACACTCCCAGCTAAGCAATGTACTGCTATGGGCAGAGCCACACAGCAAAATGTATTTTAGCTCCATGAAAAAAAAAATCAATATTAGTTTAAGTGTACTATATATTTAGAATATTTTCACCACTTTACCTTGCCTCACACAGCCCTGTTTACGTTTATGTGGGATGGACTGTAGCTGTTATGTGCACTTTTCAAAGCCACCAGACTTCTTTGACAAAAACAATAATTTTAACTTGCTGGTCTACCATTACCTCAGTAGGTTAGTTAGTTTGTGTTATTGTGTGATTTGGGTGTTTTAAAGGAGGTTAGGAGCTAAGAAAACAAACTAACTAACTAACCGATCGAGGCAGCAGCAACTCCCGTGCTCCCATGGAGTTCAAATGACTGTTTTTGTCACAGGAGTGGTGGCTTTGACGAGAGCATGGATAACGGCTTCACTTCCCTCCACGTAAACTTAAACAGTGGACAGGTAAAGCTGTGGAAATATTCTAAACATAGCAAACACGTAAACTGATATTGTTTTGCTGTGTGCCCCCATACACGGCAGTACATTGCTTTGCTTCCGTGTCAGGACACTTGTCTGCTTCTCCAAACTGGGGGCGTGCCGAGTCGACCGCCATCTATAGGTAATACACTTAGAAGTACCTCATACAACCCCATTTTAAAAAACAGAACTATCCCTTTAAAGGAGCAGTGAGAACTGTGTATATGTCTTTCCCTTGAGATGTATGTTGAAGAATAGATGGTTCAGCACACATTCATTTCTCTGTATCAGCCATTCTGTGTCACTGTGAACATGTGTGTTGTCAGCCCAATGACACCCAGGGGATTGTGTGGGCCCTTAGTCTGTCCTCCAGCAATCCTTATTCTTATCCTATTTTCAAAGGTGAAACCCATCACAATTTATCATCCCTTTTCTGAAATGTGTTAAAATGCATGTTGGACAGATTTGTGAAACAGAGTATGTTTAACATCACATCTCACCTGTTCAGGGGCGGCACAGAAATAACACGCATCACACCCCCCTCCCTCCACTATATAGCTTCATGTTTTATAAATGAGGATAATGGAGCAGAGTAGGCAGAATTCAGTTGTGATGTTATGAGGATTTTGTGTTCAATAGCTCATGTTCCTCAATACCTTGTTATTTGAACCAACTGCAAGCAGCTGAAGTCTACTGGAAAAAAACCCCCTCATACTCTCTCATTCTGTAGGCTGCTGGAGAAATATTACAGACATGGACACGTTTTGAGGTTTTATCACCAGTGATGGATGGTGACTATATTCATAATCAAAACACTGTTGGGGAGCTGTTAAATTCATCAGAACAGGCAGTTGTTTGGAACACAATCTGCACTTTATTGCTGCCATGGGTGGTTTTGTAGCAGTATATATCTTTATTTTTTTTTTTACAAACCTTGAAATGAAAGTTTGAAGTCTTGGCATGTGAATGACATTGGCAGAGGCACAGCATAAAAGAGATGGGAGGATCCTGCCATGTAATGACCTTGTCCTTGAAGGGATGGCTGGAGAGAGGGGAGACAGAGAGAGATGGAAAATAGCAGGATCGATGCAGAGGAAAATGTCACAAAAAAAGTGAAACCCATCCTATAAAAGACGCTGGGAATCATCAAAGACATTGTTTGTGTATGTTATTTGTGTGTGCATGCCTATGCAGCTGCAAGTGTGTGAGTGTATTTGTGGAGCAGTGCATGTCTGGAGTTTCTCTTGCTTTTCCATGGTGGTATAGAGCTTTCTGTGATTTGAGACAATAAAAGAAAGGAGGAGCCAGGAGGTTGTGATGAAGGAAGACGGTGGAGGTTGCAGTCTGCAGACAGCAGGGAACAAGAGGATGCGCTGATGGGTGGATGACACAGAGGGATGAGAGGAGAGGAACTATGGGTGGGAAAAGAGGGAGTCACCTTGGAAGGGACAACTAGAAAAATGGCTATCCTGGCAGTCTCAAGGATGACTCAGCTGCAATACAATTATGGCTTGGCTTGTGTTTAGACCTGTGTGTGTGTGTGTGTGTGTGTATGTGATTATGGCCACTGTGGCCAATCCTGATTTTTTTAAAGAGTGGACACAGAGTCAAATTGAATGTAATTCTGAATGTGTCTGTGTGTTTATTCGGAGTTATAAAGCTAACGACCAAACACAAACAGCAGAAACGCTTCACAGTATAAGATGGCCTTTAAAAAACATCCTAAAATTGAAGTTTCCAGAACAAGTGGACTTGGCTCTGTGACAGCACCATCTGCTGGACAGTTATCAGACTGCAGGTGTCATTTCCTGATTTGGCCACAGGGGGCAGCACTGCACTAAACTCACTAATGTTTACTTCCGGTGTTTTTAGCTCCCCTTTGACCAACGAGGGAAAGTTCAAACAAAACACCACTAACTTTTTCCACAAAACAGCGATTTAATCAAATGTATCAATCACTTTCGCTATTAGATAGATGGATCCAGGAAAACAACGACTTGGTAAACAAATGGAAGGTAGGAAATGTCTCGTTTTTTCAGCGGTTAACGTAATCTGGTTATGTTTGAGAATAGATTAAGAAAGCAACAAAATCAGTGTGTAATCTTCGCTAACGTTAAATTTGTACTTCTGGTAGGCCTATCTAATAACATACTGCAGAATACTTGCTGTCTTTTTTTGTGAAATGTCCATTGACAGACTTCCACTGTTGTGTTTGATGTGTTATTGTTTTAGCTGAACAAAAGATAACCAGAGGTGGAAGAAGCATTCATACCTTTTAATGTAAAGTAAATCACTGTGTTATAGGAGACCACAGTACAACGAAGTCTTGCATTCAAAGTAAAAGCATAGGTATTGACAGAAAAATATACTTCAAATATCAAGTATAATAGTCGTTGTGCAGAATGGCTCCTCTTCATAGCCTAAACATTATATTACCTTGTATTACTGTTATTACAGATGCATTAACATCAGCAGCATTTTAATGTTGTTGCTGGTCAAGGTGGAGCTGATTTTAAATCATTGATATATGCTGTTGGGTAATGTAATCTATATGCATCATTAAAACCTGATCATCATGTTGTGTATATAAAATATTTTATGAGAGGTAACTTAAAACTAAATCTAGATGTGTTGTGCAGTAAAAGGACCCTATGTATTTAGTGTAGTGGCAATGTGAAATAGTATAAAACTACTCTTAAGTAAAAGTACCTCTAAATTGTACTTAAGTAAGTAAATGCACTTGGTTACTTTCCAGTTTGCTTTCATTTCATTGTTTCAGCAGGAAGGAGGAGCAGGAGATGCCCTGAGTCGAGACCAGAACCAGACCCATCTGAGATGGTGTTCCTCTGAGTTTCACAAACTTTTAAGGAAAATCCAAGGTGCTCCATGTCCTTCATAATGGCGACATACATGTGTGAAAGTGCCCAAAACCCACTGGTATTTGATTGTAGCCACACTGACCAGGCCTAATTTGTTACGGTGGAGAGCTCAGTGGTTACCTTTATGCATCCTCTAACTCCCTCCTTTTCTTTCCCTGCGTCCCGCTCCTGCAGGTATCCCTCCTCTTGCAGATCACACACAGTTGGAGCTGACAGTGGCGTACAATGCTTGTGTGTGCTCCACTGCTCAGTCTCAGTTCTCAGAAGCGGAGCTGCTCCTCACACAAGCCGCAGAGAGAGGTAGGTCTACGCTGTGAATCATCAATGTAGATGACACAGGAAATTATGCCACACATCCAGTTTTATTATAGTTCGGAGGATTGCTCAACTCTGACTTTAACAGCCTGCTCTTGTTCCCCACAGTTCTACAGATGACAGGAGATGGCCCTGTTGCTTCAGACCCTCCTGGGTTTTGGAGAACAGTTCTCAAATCCGTGGGAAACACAGCTTTGAATCCATGCATACTGCACCTTCTCTGTCTGCAGTGGGCAATATGGCTGTCCACCTGCCAGCTGAGAACTATACAGGGATTTCAGGTAAGATCCTGTTTTTAGGCCATGTTCCCTCCTCACTTCTTTGGTGTTTTTTTTTTTAATACTTGTAGTTTTGTTTTAGTGGAACGCAAATGAACTGAACAGACAGGTAGCCAGGGATAATACAACATAGCTCACATTATCAGTAGTTAGCTTTGTGTTACAGGTTACTTTCCCAATAGTCCAAGGAAGAAAAAAAAAGGCATAAAAGGAGAACACGGACAGGGCATCAAGTACAATCGAGATCATCTCAAGTCTGTAGTAGTCTCAGTCCATCTAGTCCCTGCAGGGGATTAAAATGATTATGTTGTCTAGCAAGTACACATACAGACTCAATGTACATCCATTAAGCAAAAAAAAATCATTGAAATTAGGAAAGAATTCTGAATGTGATAATACAGGTGGACCACTTGTTTGGTGTGGTTTAAAGGAACTGCTGCATCTTCCCGTTCAGTACTGTTTGTTTAGGCTGATTAGGTGGCTGTCATTTAGCCTCTGGTGTGGGCCAGACCACTGTAGTCCTCCTAAAACAACTCCATGTGTTGTTTCTGATGTAACCAGTGAGAAGGCTATGTGATATGTGCCATATATACACATACATTTATAAATTCAAAAGCTAGTGTACTCATCATGTTGGTGTTCAGGCCATGCTGTCTCCTTCCTCTTTATCTCATGTCCCTTTTTCAAGTGTTGGATTTATATTTCAGTCCCATAGAGAATTTCAATATGTTGTGTTTTTTGTTCGCTTGAGGAAAACATGAAGAAATGCAAACTTTCTTCAGAACATTTCAAGTGCAATTTCCCCCAATATATCTTTTCCTGTCTCTGCCAGCAAAATGTATATTTGCTGGTATGCTACAGTGTCCAGACCCCAACTGTGCAGTGGGATACTGTAAAATGATACTGTATTTTTCCTGTGATGCAGGATGAGCTGTTCTCTGTCTTTGAGACACTCTCTACTAGAGTTTGGGATGAGAGGACGAGCGAGCCAAGGGGAAAGGCCTCTGATATTCCACTACTGGTGATGGACCCAAGAAGGCTTATTGAATTATTGCAGATCTGCACTTTCATTGCCCAAGGTCAGCAACATTCATGCTTTTCGTTAACGCATATTGATTAGAGTTAATGTCTTTCTAAATACATATTTCACCATGGTATGATCTGTTCACTTTGGTTTGCACGGGTGCCACCAAAAGAGAACATGCGGCAGACAAACTCACTAGTAGTACAGGAAAAATATAATCTGAATCCAAACTGATGTGTTTGTGTACATATATTGTGAGTTTGCAGTATTTGTGAGTAGTTTACAGGTTCCTAAAAAGTTTAAAGGTTCTATATTGTAAAAGGTGAGATTTCCATGTATTCTTTATTATAAAGCAGGTGTAGGTGCTATATAAATACTATGGAAGTATCAAAATGCTCAATCCACGGAGAAATACATACAGCCCGTAATCAGAAACGGTGCCTTGAAACAAGTCGTCAGGACTTCCGTACGGTTGTGATGTCACAACTATACTATCTATAGGTAGAAATGCAGCTACAGTGCCATTACAGTCGTTCTCCGGCTGCAATGAAGGTGCAGAGACGCCGAGAGCACAGATGCGAAAGACTGGGCTTTTTTGGGAGGGGGCTTAAAAAGTCAGGCGCTAAAACAAAGCATTTCAGACAGAGGATGAATACAGGTATATTTAGACAGACAGTATGAGAAAAATAATGTGTTTTTTGAACATTAAAGCATGTATACATGTTCTAGTAGAAACACAAAATGCAAATATGAACCCGGAAGTGATAGGTCCCCTTTAAGTAATTTAGTG
>JAOVVB010017276.1:0-16357 GCA_028570985.1 Heterobranchus longifilis | reverse complement strand
GGAGCTGCCATTGTTGTTTTGAATGAACAGTCATGCAGCTCACACACCTAAACCACGCCCGTACCTGCCGGTACCGTCAAGTTAACTCCTCACAGGCGTGCTCACAGGACGCAGAGGCGCCATTGTTGTTTTGAATGAACATCTAAACCACGGGCGTAGCGACGAGTCGCTCCTCACAGGACGCTGATTGGTCAGGTCAGATCTTGACCGGACCCAAACGCTTGTACTGCAGCCTGGCAAGATGGATTTGAGCAATCACTAAATCTGCGATTCTTGCGTGATCTCATGATGTCGCGAGAATCCAGCTGCCATGCAAGGTAACTATCATACTGCAGATGTAGATATCATACATTGTTCACTGGCATCTGAAGCAGTTTGTTTTTAGACTGTGTTTGTTGTCAGACTCACCGGGTCAGCTGCTAAGTTAGACATGCACAGTCCAGCACACAGACTCCTGGGACAGATCTAGTGTATTTGTAGCAAATTAACTTAGTATTTAATTACCTTGCCTTTCTGCTTTTGAAATAGTCATCAGCAAAGTAATTGTACTGATGACTAATTATGTTGTCATCCTTTTGCTCATTTCAAAGTAATAAGAATTTTTCCACCCAGACAGTGATGAGGAAATGAATCAGTCAGTGGTGTTAGGAAATGTGTTTTAGGTGATTAAGCTTAAATGTGATGATCAGAGGAGGCTGTCATTCATTACATTTCAAGAACATTTACACAGCTATTCTTTCTGAAGCAGTGGTGATGTGAAGAAGACATTGCAGAAAAACTGTCAGGATATATCTGCAATTTATTCTACTTCATGGAGAAGAACTGAAAACTGAGTTGAGAAGGACATTCTCAAGTGTGTTATTACCTGCCCTATATTAGTGCTGCATTATTAACATTGTCCTTAGCCCACTAGTTAATTAACCCCAAAGACCTTAATTTACTGACGAATAATGCATAACAATGGATTAACTTCCTGTTCTCATTACTGAGATTGATTGATTAAAATCACAGCTGTTTTATCGGTCATGTTTAAATATGACCATATTATCAGCGAGTTGCCATTATTGAGTTACCACCAGCAGTGAACTCCTGCAGCACAATATTCAGTTTTCTCAAGTATGCCTGTCCCTCATGCTAAAACAGCACATTAAGTAGTTCAAGTTTTTAAAAAACGTTGAAGCCACCACGTTGTGAGTTGTTGTCTCAAGTCAGATTGACTTGGAAAGGACTTTGAAAGCGACTACAATTCCAAAACAGAAATCAGCTAGAGAAACCACATTTTACAACGTATCCACAAATATATACAGACAGTGCTGGGAGAAAGGCAGGAGTGGTTTCTGTGGTTAGACTATATAGAGAGGAGAGCTTTTTCACATGTAATAGTTTAAGTGTATTGTTTGGTGTCAGTATGAAAATGGATTAAAAACCTAGCGTAATGGTTAATGGCAAGTTGGGTGAAAGAGAGTCCCTCATTGTCACAGTAGGAAATCCAACTGTTTGGGCTTATACTGTTGTTAATCTGCTGTTGCACCATGCACATTTAAATGACTAAAACAAGGGATTGTATAATAAAACACCTGCATGTGAGTGTGACCATGAAGGACTCCCATGACTGGCAGTGTTGCGTTGCAGGTTGTCGTTGTAAAGTCATATTTAGTGCAGCATTATGCCTCTGTGCACTTTTGTGTTGCTGGATTAGACTGTTTATTGTCCAATTTATCATGCTCAGTTTGCCTGCCATGAAAAATATCTCCCTCTGTCTGAATATGTAATGGCTCTGCTTTGCAAATACGGCGAGGAGAATATTAACAAGTGATCTTTGCAATCTTCCAGCTGATGCCCCGCAAAGGTTCGAGAGCACGATTTCCTGCAGAGACCAAAATAACTTGTAGAATATTAACCTAAAGGCAATGAGCTTAAGTCATTCTCAGGATATTGCTTTACCTGACAAGAATCATTTTCTGCTTAAGCCTATAAAATATATGAAATGAGAAAATGTTGAATCACTGTGAACTTCAATCTGTGGTAGCTATTCCAGCAGAGGTTTCTCACCTTTGCTTTCTGTCGTAATGGTTGGCTATGATGCAACGGCAGCATGGAGTGATACGAGGCCATGGATGCTTTGAAAGATGAGATGGGGCTCTGAACACTGAGGCTGGATTAAGAGTTTAATGACTGGTAAAATTGTGGCATTTCGTCCAAGGTGACCCCTGTGGAGAGATGATCATGCCAAAGCTAGATGAAAAGTGAAGGTAATCCTTTCTTCCTCATTTCCAGATAGCTGTCACCAGCACAGGCTTTGTCACCAAGGCCCAAGGCATGTAATTACACTTTTATTGGCTTTAGGGAGACTGCATCATTCATTTAAAGAATAATCTCACTTGTGAGCACAAGCCACAGTACAGATAGATCATACCTGCATGAAAGCCTCTTGTTCTGACTCACTGCGGTTTAATGGACTTTTATGAATCTAGGTTTGATGCATTGTTAATAGTGTGCAGGGTGTTAATACCTGAGTGTTATCCAGAAGTCATCCCTCTCTCCTCTTCACTTGGGCGTTTTGTGAGTTGAAGAGCAAGGCCGTATGAGTGTGACAGCAGCAGCATGCGAGTGTCTGGGTCTACTGCCAACCAGCCTTGACACCATTAGCTCTGGTGACACATTAAGGTTCTGTTTGCCTTGTAATTTGTTTTGTCTGTCAGTTTGATGGATGTCTTGTTTGCCGGCACTTCCTCACACATTGGGAAATGGTGGCTCGAGGACATTGTTAAACGAACTTCAAAAAGGGAAGCAGAAGGCATTTGTTTTCTCCAAACAGGTTTTTTGTGTTAATGGGTGTGTGCAACATTGTCTTGACTCCGTGCCACGCCAGACACTGGATAATTAAAGGTGAAAAGTTAATTTGAGGAGGAAGGCAGGGCAAGTCCAGAGGCTCGGGTGAGCTAGAAATAGAGATCCCAGTGACATTCTTTGGAGTACATTTCTTAGCTTATATCGGTGTGGAAATCTTATATATGTGCGCGGTTTGCAACTGCCAGCCCCTCTTTCTGTGTAGAAAAACGATGCAATGACTAAAACCACCATGATGTCAATTTCATTATCTCTTTGTTCCTGTAAATGAATGCTAATACCCCATTACATTAATTCTACCATTAAGTAGCCACCACTAATTCCATTGCAAATTCTTTGTTCACACTATTGACCTCGCCTATGCGACTGAGCAGCACTGCAATATCCATATAACTGCAGTTTAGCACACTCGAGGAAGTGTAGAGGGACGACAAAGAATGGCTTCACCTGTTTCTGCTCAGACGACAGGTCAGGCAGCCGACAGCACAGTGCCGCTCGCCTCCAGCTGCGCAGTGTGGGAAGCCATCAGAGCCCTCTACCCAGACCACTCAGCTGAGGAAATGTTACTGCTACACCAGCAGCTCAGCTTAATGAACCACCTCACCATTACCTACATGTAATGCCCTAGAAGGTGTGAGAATAAATAGTACAGTCCCACGCGTAACCATGTAACGTTGCTGGCTTCATCTGTTAAAATAATGGCAGTTGGTCATTTAGCCATAGGTGACTTTTATGTAAATATTGTTTACAGCTTTTTTTTCCAGACATGACAGGAGAGCGATGTTTGGCACTTGGAGCACGGTGTCGCTGCTTCAGAACAGCGGTAGTTGATAAGTAATGACATCAAGAAAGAGGAGTGTTGTCTGTTCTTTCTAAGGCTGCGTCAGTGATGGATTTTAAAACATTTTTTTATTGAATATTGAATTAATGACCGTCATGAGTGCCTTGCATCGAGCTACTGCTTCTCACAGTTTCATCAGAGAATTCTGCTCCTTAATCACAGTGCACATTGAATTCCTGTGTGCTCAAATGTGAAGCGTTTTGATGGCTAGTCATAACAGTAGTAATAATCAATATATTGGGAGGAAGGACTGGTCTAATTATTGTTGTGGTCATACGAGGGTTTTGTTTCTCAACCCTGCACTTTGAGAGGAAAGGACCGATCTGACACGAGACAACAACACATGTATTACAGTACTCTAAATAAGGCGAAAGACCACTGTGACTTTTATAGTACGTAAAAGTGATTTGGACACTCAGACATGAGACGGACATGTAAAATTGGCTTCACATTAATGTAAGGAGGTGCTTGTCTGAAAGGGGTTTTAGTGTGATGGCATGTCTTCATTGGTGCAAGCAAACATGGTAAATGTTGACGATGATGGACAGATTTATTTTGTGAGATTTTCGCCCATTTTGCTGAAAATGAAGATAGCAGTGCAGAATAGTCAGGTG
Source organism: Heterobranchus longifilis (assembly GCA_028570985.1). NCBI lineage: Eukaryota > Metazoa > Chordata > Actinopteri > Siluriformes > Clariidae > Heterobranchus > Heterobranchus longifilis. The sequence continues at coordinate 12,052 of JAOVVB010017276.1, read as the reverse complement.
GCCATCTCCAATTCATACTATTATTAGAAGGAGCTAGGGAACAGTGTGTGGAGGGATATCAGGTGCCACTATACTGTTTTGTTCTGTCAGCTCCAGTTGACAGTGTGAGAAAGCAGAGACGACGGAAGAAAGCTTACTCGGTCTCAAAACTTGACTGAAGTAAGTAAGCCCTGTGTGTCATTGCTCTTGACTCTTTCTCCCCGGTGCTTTCATTTGTTACAACAGACCTTGAAATTTGAGAGTGTGTGTGTGAAGAGCAGTGTAAGACTGTAACAGACATATCACCGTCTCAAAACCATGGCTTCCTCTCCTTTTTTTCACATGTGGAGAAGATAATATGTTACAGCTGAATCTTTTCACCACTCTAATCCACGGAGCAGGGGATGAAATCTTATTTAGGGATCAGCACCAGTGCATCACTGCCATGATAGCGACAACATGCAACTCTGCAAGCTCTTTTTAAGAGCATTAGAGCCTAGGAATGAATCAGTCAGCAAAAGCACCTCTTGGCTCAATTTTATTTTCAATTAGAACAGAAACAGCCAAGATGCTGCAGTCCTTGAGTATGCTACTAAATTGGGCATGTCTTAATCTCTCCATTCATTCACAATACCAACCATACCAGCCATTAAATACATCTATACATGCTGTACATTAAATATGGACGCCTACTTGCATCGCCATAGCAAAATATTTGAGACAGAGAGCCTTGGATTATTCAAATACAAAAGCTTGGTGAATGAGCTTTGCTTTTGTATGTGTTTGTTTCTTTTTCTGTCCTTTTGAATCTGAAGCCAAGCTTGTCTCAGTAGGATATGCAAATTTAGAAGAAGAATGGCTGTCTGGCTCCCTGAGAAGCTCTTATGCTTTACTGTAGCTTCAATACTGAATAGAGCTGGGAGATTTTAATGTGCTATAAGGTGCTGTTTGGACAAACTCTTACATTTGTGCAATGGAATAAATGTGTGTCTGCTGTCTGAAGAACATAAGTGGACCCTTTGGTAGAGATTAAAGTGTTTGTGTTTCTCTGTTCTGTTGTTGATGGTCTGAATAACTTTGTCTCGTCTATAAATAGTTATCCAGTACTCTGTCAACACTCTTATCTTATTTTAGGTCCTGACAAGCTAGTCTTAATTTGAATAACACCTGCTCATACAAAAGAAAGGAGGGCACCTCACTGCGTATTGTGCAGAATCATTGGAGGGCTGAACTTGCTGCTCTGCTACACTTGCATAGCAAATAAGGGTCTCCAAGGACCCATGAAAAGCTGATGGAGAGTGTCGCTGCTTATAAACGGAGTTCAGGAGAGGTGTTACACTGCAAAGAGCCGAGAAGTAAAACTGCAGAGCTGCAATTTGACAAGCAGGTTCAATCTCGGTGTTACTCAAGTAGCTGCTGACTGTGATTGATCACCACAAAAACTCTAATGGTCTCACTTTTGTTGCTAATAATGCTTGACATGTTTCCAGCACTTAGTTGGACAGCTGCAGAGATGCAGTTATTCAGTTTGTCGATAACGTGAAAATCTTTCTGCAGTCAACATGCGTTTGTGATTAAGAAGACGCCATTAGCATATTGGAGTACTATTCCATTTAATGAAGATAATTTCATCCATGCCCACACATGCCCCAAATCTGTGCTCTGCAGCAGCCTACAGTAACAGCTGAGAGGATAGACTTTGACTCAAACAGATGAATGAGCAGATGTGAGTTGACAGTTTGCGACCACAGGTGAATCTAATGATGGGGATATTATGGAAAAACAACCTACTTACACCCTTGAATCATAATAGTGCTTCATTTTCAACAATGTAGTGCTTTATTCTAATATGATAGCTACTTATGAGCCAAACTTTTGTGTGTGCTTTATTTTTCTGTCAGTCTTTATCTTAAAATGGACCACTTTTATCAAGGTAAGCATGGACCTATTACTTAAAGTAATTTAATTAAGATCTTAGACTCTCACTTTTAGTGTTGAAGCCCTGCACATGTTGGTTGCCAAGCAGATGCAGGAGCACAATACATATCCATCGTACTAGTACTGTAACTCTGCATTTACTGTGGCTTAAACTATCTACAGATTTCCAAACAGATGGTAGCAGAGTGGCTTATTGTGGTAGATGAGGCCCAAATGTTCTCTACCCACTTAGCTGTACTGTACGGTGGCCGGAATGAAGAAGGTGTGGTGCGACTGTAAAATAGGCCATCATGATCACATATGAATATTTTATTGTATGTGCTGTAATGGGTTACTTCAGTGAGCCACGAGGGAACAGCATTTTTTAAACTGGACTTCCTGGTACACAGCAACCATATACCCCTCGTAAATAATCCTGTATTATTCTCTCGACCCCATGATTACATAACTGCGGATAATAGCTACTACACATTAGAATGTGTGTGCGCCATTAGTGCATGCATTTTACCACCTCTTGTTGTTTTGCTTGTACTCTTTTATTCTTTCTAGTCTTTAATTGTGTTTTTAAAAACACATTTAAAAAATAAGTTGCTTTTTATCAGGCATTTGATAAAGCCTTACTGAGCATAATATTTGTTTGAATGCATCAAACACATTTGAAACCCCCTTTTAAGTGGATTTACAGTAATATAATAGCATAAACACTTTCAGTGTGTCATTTATGTTGGGCACAAATTAATTTGTTTGCTATTGAACATGTTTGGCAAATGCTGTTTGTTTCCATTCGTACTTGTCTGGTCATTTTATGGTGCCAAAGGATCCTGCTTGTGCAGGGTTGGGTGGAGCAGCAATGGCTGCATCAGGGCATCGCACTTCTGCCTGCTCGGGTTAAGGTCACCAACATTACAAAAAATAGTCGACCACACCCATGTGCTCTGTGTCCAGAGTCTGCGGTTGTTGTTGCACCTAGTCTCAGGTAATTGGAGGGATGAGTGGTATAACCCTTTATCACCTCTTTTGAGAACAGGGACATAGAAGTCCTCAAGTCTGACGTCTGAATACTTCACAGCTACTCATCTTCAAAATTAGTGAAAGTACAGAAAATGTCAGTACATTTTGCATATCTTTCTAAAGAAACTCTCTGAAAGAACACTCTGAATAGGATATTTCAGAGAGGAGAAAAAGATCACCTTGTGTTTCAAAATTTACATTTCCCTCACAATACTTTTGTTGGCTTAAGCCGCCAGACAAGAGGCTGAGGGGGCGGTTTTATCCTCAACCTCGTCCCATTGGGATGACGTGCTGTCTTTGTTATCTTACACCCAACATCAAACTCCTGATCCCAATCACAGCCTTTTTTTTTATCTGTCCATGCTCTGAGAGCACACTACTCCCCCATGTCACCCCAACTGCTCCAACACTGCTCCTCAGATTAGAGAACTCTCCAGCTCTCAGCTTTATCTACCACTGTTCCCAACCAAACAAAATTGGCTCCAGAGGCAAGTGGGGAGGAGAATCACTAGGAGACGAGACAGGCTGGCTTTATCTTAATCAGCAGCAGACGTTAAAAAGTTACACAGAATTAGTTTTTTTCTCGCTCCTCTCTGACGAGGGTCATTAAGGTTAACACTGTAAAGAAGGGATGGGATGTAGGAGAGATTTGTCTCAGTGTGTTCTGACTTGAAGTACAAGGCTTCAAGGGCAGTTGTGAATTGAATACACCTGATAAAACACGGTGGGATAAGCATGTAAAGAATCAATACAAGCTTAACAGCAGTGTCTGTTTTTTCGTTCAAAGGGCTCCTGAGAAATGCCTGACAAATGTCAATTTCATAACTTGTAAAGTTTGCTTTACTCATATCCCCACTGCGGATTGTGTGGGTGAACAAGTCTGTGATGTGTCAACATCTTTTAACATCCATTTCTGTGCAGAACACAGAGATATTCCTATTATTTACTTGGCATCTAACTAATGCAGTACATAACACTCTTCCTATCCACCGTAACCAACGGCATAACAGATACAGTAAATAGAAGTTCTTGGGGCATGTGATATAGTGGTAATAGACATCTTGTCTGGATAAGGTAAAAGACACAATAATGCAGATACCAACTCACTGCGATCAGAATGTGATTGGATTGACCAGACCACATCTGGAGGAGGTCTGGCTATGATTTGATCTAGGCATGGAACGATATGAAAATGTAATGTTGCGATTATCCTGGCCAAAACCATTGTGATTCACGATATTATCACGATAATCATCCATATACAGTATGCTTTAAAACTCTTAAAATGGCACTAAAACATACTGGAATCACTTTACCTTACATTTTGTTATGGGACATTTATTTTTATGACAGTTCTGCAGGTGGGCACTTCATCTCCCTGTCATTCTTTACATTGGAATGTATTTCCACACCGATTTCACTTTTTACCTACATACAATGTGGGATGCAATGGCCAAGCCGGGCCTTCAGCCTTGGCTTAGGATTTTGGAATAACTGGAAAGATGCGGGCTCTCCCTTGTGGCAATTTAAAATGAATCAGGAAATCAAAATAGGACTGTACGTTAGCGAGCTAGACAGCTTTTTCAAGTTACTCGTGAGTATATTCACGATGATCCCAAAAATGGAAATTCACCACGATCAACTTGAGTGTTTTTTATGGTGATCCACGATAAAATCGTGTATTGTCCCATCCCTAATTTGATTTTAGCCAGATGTAAATGCAATCTGTACAGTTTGACCACATTCTCAAGATAGAAAATCAGTCAAACAAGTTGAAAGGTCACGTAGCTCCGCCTTCTCCTGCTTCTTCAAGCAAGTCTGTCAAAAAAACTACTGGTTTCTAATAGGATATCTTATTTAAAGTTGATTTTAAGTTGTTTGAAATGGATGGCAGCCATCTAAGGAGCAAGGAGGTAACATGTCGCTTAATAGCTTAATTTCACTGCACTCCACCAGCTCCGTCTACCTAATCTGCATATTGAGATGTGACCATAATGCAGGCAGAATAGAGAAGGAGAGCAATTATTAATACCAAGACCCATGATCTGATGTCATTGTCGAGATAAAGCACCCCAACACAGATCACATTTAAGACACAGGCATTTTAATACCAGGTGGTCTATTATTCAGCATACATGTTTTCCAGTCGGTCGTTTAGAAATAGTAAGTTAGTTGGTCTTTCGATTATTTGGAGATTATTCAGGTGTCACTTTATTATAAAAGCTTTGCAAATGGGTGTGGGTCTTAACAGTGCATTAAAAATACATGTGTAAGATTATGGGCTGTATTTCTCATTCTTATCTGTTCTCACAAAATGGATTGTCCTGATGTCCATACAACAACCGCTCATGATTTAAATGTGATGAAAAAGGCAGTGCGGTGACGTGTAGATGTCCCTGCGGCCCGGGTCCAAAAAGATGGACTTCAAACATGACAGTGAAGGGCAGGGGTTATGGACAGTACCAAGTCCCTCATCAGAATTTTGATTGAAACCATAAGACAGTGACAGATTCGCTGTGACCTTGACCCAAGTTGACATGACCGGAGTGAGCCAGTCAGAGTGCCTCACCCATGACGAGCTCTCCGCTCCCTCGAAGAGTTGACCTAACTGGCATGTATCTCTGTCATTAGCTGAGACACAGTCTTACTGCTTCTCCTCTACTCATCCTCCATAACTTAATTCTCTGTAACCCTTCACATCAAACCTCCCGTTTGGCCTAATATTCCCGTGAGCTGCATTTATTAATCAAGCCCAAGGCCTGATTGACAGGAGTTATCACCAGTGGATCAGGACAGCGCTGCCTATCTGGGCCTTTCCGTCTGACTAGCAGACTATCAGAGCTTCTGCTATCTCTTGCGCCTGCAGCCAGTGTCTACCATGAGGAAGGGCTGCTACATCTGTGGCTCTCTCTTATCTCTTCCATTTTTAAACATCCCACAATCAAAGAGCCTGTAGCATTTCCTCGCTAATTGCCGGAGGATAATAAATTGCAAAATCCCCCAACACCCCCATCCTCTCCTTTCACCTCCATCTCTGGTGTTTACAGTTCCTCATTGGCAGCAGGTAGCTAATAATCCGCTTCATTGCCACCGCTCTCGATCGCCTGCCTGTAAGCGTATCCAGTATACATGTTGAGTGACCCACTTTAATGGAAACCGTACCTGAATCCACGAAACACATCAAACAAATGGAAAATTATCCTAAGCATCATTAGGCTACTCTATCTGCCAAGATGGAAATTTGGAGCACTGAAGCTGAGCGGGAGTTTTCATTTAAAGATATTGGTCTCTCTCATTGCCCCAATTTACAGGATTACTATCTTTTCATTATGAGCCGGTTATGTTAAACCAGATTTACTGTATTTAAACAGATGGCATACGAGGGTGTCAATTTTGCATGACAGGATTAGGCTCATCTCGCCATTTGGGTGTCTTTAAAAAGCAGCAGAATATTAAAATACGAGCGCATTAGGCAATGTGCTTTCATGCAGTCTTGCTGAGTGTAATACTGAGGGGTGATAATTACTGGGGATACACCCTTGGTCCTAATAATACGAGGCTTAATTATTCTTTGAAACAGAAATGTTTCCTTTGGGCGACTGATGATCTCGACTCCAGCATTTAATCTAAGCCATATCTAGATTCCTATAGTCTTTAATGGCTCTAATTCATCATTTGCAAGCTTCCTGATATTGAACAATATTGGCCCATTGAGACTTATCTGTGTCAGGATGTTCTCTCTGATTATCACTTTAGGAGCAATCTTCATTTTGATGCAAGTGTGACAGTTTATTAACTGTATTAACTCAGTTTGTATCCTCCTCATACACAAAACACGCTAATACACACACATAAACACAAGCATACAGTACATCTTTTGCAGCACACACACACACACACACACACACGCACACACACACACACACACATACGTACATAGCACCTCACAGTGCTCACAACCTATAATGACCTGATAGCTCTCTTTTTTCCATTTGTCTAGTGTTTTGGTATGTGAAATGAAGTTTAACATTTTTTTTTTCCATCCAACAATGTACCACAGATGATACATCATCTGTTTGACTCATGATCAAAGTTCTCATGAATACACACATTTAAACTGATTTCAGCTGTAAATAAGCCCATGTATTTGTAGTTAGAATTCACTTTATTTGGCTACTCTCTAACAGCTGCAGTTTTGGAAGAAGGAACATTATTCACTATTACACATTACTGATTACAAAGTTGCATTCAACATCAGAGTGGAGAATAGTTTTAAGGGTTTGGGACATGAGATTTAGGTCTTTATTATTGTGGATGAAGTGACAGTATTAGTAAACTGTACCAACATTTACTTTTTACAGAAAGTCATTACTGTACTGTTACAGAGCAGCTAGGCTGATTGTTTGTTTGTTTGTTTGTTTGTTTGTTTGTAGCTTGATTGATTGTTAGGTTATGGTTTATTTTGTTGTTGTTGTCAGTGTTTGTGATTCTCAATAACTCCTTTTTCAAGTGAGAATGTTTTTTAAGCATCTATTTACCCAGGATGGGCTGACTGAGCACTTTTTCACACTCCCACAGTCACACCTACTAACATGTTGACATCTGGGACTATGTGGTACAACCTCAGTCTCATACCACTGTGAGCAGCTCTACTCTACCAGATAGGAAAACATTATCCTGCTATTTCTGTACAGTTACAGTCCAGAAATAAATAGCCCCAAATTTAATACAAGGCAGTGACAAGTAGAAGGGTTTTTAGCTTTGATTTAAAAGAACAGACGTCACATCTTAGGGATGTTTGCTCCAGATATGTGGTGCACTGAAACTAAAAGCTGCTTCACCATGCTTTGTTTTAGTATCAAGGCGAGACTTGAAAGCTTTGTAATACAAGAAGCAGAGCAGCGATGTACAGTATTTTAAGTATGTCATAAAGTAGTAGTAGTAGTAGTAGTTAGGGGTGTAACGTGTATTTGTACCAAACTGTTTCGGTACAGGACGTTCGGTTTGGTACGTGTCATTCGTCGGTGACCCAAGCACGTCAAAATAGTCTATTTATGTTTGAAATTCTAGAGTACGAAACACTTTCACAACATTTAATTTACGACGGCGTCACCAGAGTGTGTCGATTAGTGGAACGAAACAACAACAGAGTGGAAGGCGAGTCCTCCCCACAGCGTCCTCCTGCAGATTCTGATCACTAATGGAATAACTGATGCTATACAGTGTTTTTCACTGTGTTCATGTGACAGTACTCATTTGTAGAGAATATCCTATTAAAGCATATGGTCAAAGTGAGAGTATGATGAAGCATTACTGACATATTTGAGTTTTTAATTTTGCATTATTGACAATATGTCGTATTTGAGTGCATTGCATGTTACAGTAAGAATTGAGGCCAATGAGCCATGTTTATGCTTTTCAAAATAAATGAAAAAAGAAAACCTTACCCTGTTGTTCCGAAAATGTACCGAACCGTGACCCCAATGCCAACGTATGTACCAAAGCAAAGATTTTGTGTAGCGTTACACCCCTAATAGTAGTAGTAGTAGTAGTAGTAATAGTAGTAGTAGTAATAGTAGTAAGTAATACAATTGGCAATTAAATAAGTACAAATAATAATATTATGAAATAAATCCTATACTGAACTGAGCGCATTAATCAGAGAACTGAAGCTCAATTGTTTAAACCATATAATGGGCTAAAACAGATTGGTGGTTGGTTAATTCTTTTGAGAAGACTTGTGAAGAGTATTATTATTAATAATATCCATGTTATTGTTATTATTTTTGCTACATGTTGACAGCATAACTCTAAAAAAAAACTAAAAAAAACAAATGTGTCATGTGTACCATATGGCTGTGAGAAACTGAATATTTGTGAAGATTACAAAATCCCAGCCGGATCGTCTCAGCGCAGTAACAGTAAGGATAACATAATATTTTAGAGCCAGAACTTCATCTGTGTTTCAGTGGGGTGTCCTCTAGAGTACGTACTATGCTGTATCTGCCATTAGGGGATCCCTGCTGTAACCCCCAGTCATCCTTCTCACCACTCCTCTGTCCCAGCCCCCCCCCTCCCTGTTTCCTCTGGGTACTAATTAATGTGTGGAGGAGGCTGAGAAGTTAACCAGCAGCCACATTACTGTGTCTCTCGGCTCAGTAGATGCTACTTTTGATACCACCTGAACGCAGACACACATTCACTCTAAGATCTCGTCCTTATTGTCTCAACTCTTTCGTACTCATTTTATTTTTGTATTATATCACGTGCTTCCCACTCACATACACACGCTGACACACACATATTCAATATTGTTAAAATGAGAATTTATCAAATGCTAAACTAAACCATTTTCCGACCACTCTGACTCTCTCCCTGACAAACTTGATATGTTACTTTAGTGTTCACGTGCTGTCTCTGTTCTTAATCTTCATTTGGCTGGAAAAGGAAACAGCATGAAACCCATTTCACTAAAGGATCATTTCAGTCAAATAGCCCATATTTCATTATATTCATATATTGTTTTGTATTAACATGCATATTTGAGGAGAATATTGTCATAGAGCACAACAGTGTGTTTCAGCTTATCTACCAAGGTCAAAGCTGGTTTCTTTAATACCTGGGAAAAAAAAAAGTAGAAACTTATAAATCAAAATATATTTCAATTCATCTTTAGCTGACTTTAAGAACTAATTTAGCTTAATTTGACTTATCTCCTTATGATCTCAGGAAACCACATAATGTGCAATTTAAATGCAAACTCAACCCCTGTTAGTAAATAAACATTTACACTCATGTGGAGGCTTGATTTTATACAAACACAACGACCCTGCTTTCTGTTATTGATTATATAATGATTATATCATTTATATTGCATTTAATCATTATTATAGTCAATTGAATCATATTTACAAGAATCATATTTACTTGAATGTTCTAATGTGTGTGTGTGTGTGTGTGTGTGTGTGTGTGTGTGCGTGTGTGTGTGCGTGTGTAGTTTCTACACTTTTAAGTGTCTGTGTGAATGTGTGTCACTGCATGCATAAATGCTCATGAATGTACAATATGTTTGAATATTCAGGAAAACTAGATTTTTTTCTCACATATTTGAGGTCACAGGGCTAGCTAGTATGGATAGCAGACATAAGAACATTTAATCACTCTTAATAAAAATTATGAATAATTTGTGTAGACCGTGGCAGCTTTAGCCAAGAATATATAGAACATAAAGAATGCAGTCACTTATAAAGGAAGTTGTTGGCTAATGTTTGTGTATAGCCAGTGTTGGATGCATTATAGTTTTACTGTGCTGTGTATAATAAATCCTCTTGACTCCTATTATTCATTGCATAATGGCCTCCATTCATCATTGAAAACATGAGGTAAATTAGCTGCTGGAACCTGGTGTTTGGCTCCAAGGCTTTTCTGAAGAAATCTTTCAAAGTCTTTGTACGTTAGTTAATTTCTATAAGAAAATATAAACTCCAGTTACATAATGTAGCCCTTCTTAGAGACTACGTTTGCACTTTAACAATAACATATCTCCATATAATGACATATTGTGCACTATTGAATGGGAGATATTTGTCAGACCTCACACACTTACTCATGAGATAACCCTCACAGTGCTGTGTTGTTCTTTTTTAGATCATCACATTGCTCAGATGAAATGTGTCTGTCTCCTCCCATTATATACAACCCTTCCCCCAAAATGATAATTAAACGAGGAATGCTTCAGAAAGCCTAGAATTAAAGTACTTAATTATGCATCCTTCACACATTAATCTTTCATGATTTGGGAATCAACATTCTTAATTATTCAAAACTGCAAAATGTATGAAAAGTTAAATGTGGAAAAGGCAGAGCAGATGAATACAGGAATAAACAAAACAAAATGCACATGGAGGCGGTAGAGTAAAGGTCTAATACCACTAGTGTGCAGCAAGGTGTTTCTCATCATTCAGTCAAAAATGTGCACCGGGGAGGAAGACTGGGTTTAATTACCTGATGAAAAGTTAATGCAGGGCAGAGGAACAGAATGGCCTAAGTGATGCAGAAGAGATCTTTGACCTGGAACAGCAGCCCTGCTGGGAACTGAGACCAGTGGGGACAGACGCAGGGTCTAATTTGGTGATTGTGTTGGTTCAAAGTGAAGCTGAAGTTACATTAAGAGAATGTAGAATATGTTAAGATATCCAGCCATGGTATTTTTTTTGATTAAATCTGTCTACTTTCTTTGCATCATATGTAGGTAGGAAAGTAATCATTATGCAGAGTTTGGAATTGTTTTCTGTATTTTGACCTGAAGTCATTTATCCCACATTAAGTGAGAAATGAAAAGTAATTCATTTAATCCATTTAAGTGGGTGAAAAGATGAAAGGCCACATTATAATACATCCATAATTTTTCAACAAAGACAACAACCGCTTTAATGTTTGTTACAAGGTCATGCTAATGCTGTGCATGCTCTTTCTGCATGTTTGTGTATATATACGTCGTGTTTGTTTTTGGCTAACAACAGTATGAAACAAACAGTGAATGCTTTTCCACCCCACTGTGTTGTGCATATGAATAGGTTTCAAGTTTATGTATTCTGAAGGTCCATCTGAGGGTAAAAGTGGAACAAAACACTGACCTGCTCCTCTGAAATCTTCTGTAGTCTGACAGTGACTCTGTACAGCACTACCCTAGGAAAGAGTTGTTACTGTGGCTGGAGGTCATCCAGGCAGGTCTGCTGGGATGGCACAAGGGCTCCCAGCATGCTTTCTGGCCACTGCTGCTTCCACCGCAGGCCACCATAACAAAGACAGTGGCCGGAGCCAGCACTTGGCCTCTCTCTTTGGCCCTTGAAGGCAATCACAAACACATGTGCACCCGTGTACGTGTGCATACACACATTACTGTGCATGAGAGTTGACCAAGGTCCCCCATGAGGGTCTTGGCCTGTCATCTGACAAAGCCTAACAATAGCAGTGAGCAGATGCCTAGGTTCCAGGGCCAAACAGATGGATAGGCCAAGTGGCTTTGGATAAGAATCACCCTCCTAACCCATAAAGGCAGCTCGGGGTTCTGGCTGTCAGGGTGCTATGTTTTTAGATAAATTAGCACAGCGAGAGGAAAAAC
>JAOVVB010017268.1:0-16358 GCA_028570985.1 Heterobranchus longifilis | reverse complement strand
CTCCCCAGATCGACAGAGAGGGTGGAGCAACGACCAGGACGGCTTAGCAGGGGGAATTGGCCGAGTACAACTGGGGGAGAAATGGGGGGAAAAAAAGAAATATATAAGAGTAAAAGAATCAAAAGTAAATAAAAGAAAAGAAAAAAAGAAGATGATCTAAAACTGATCCTTGTGGGACTCTGTAGTAAAGTACTAAACATATTTATTTTATTTGAATATTTGTCTCACAAAGCGATAAAACAATAGCTAAAATTGTAACTATAACATCAGCAAATGATTCAGAGTTAAAGTGGGAACTTATTTTCAGTAGCTAAGACAGAAATCCTCACCTGTGGTACATGGAGCAGAGTGGTTTTGAATCTGAATTATAAAAAACAAGTTAAAAAGGTGATGATTGTTTTTTAACTGCTGTTTCCAAAGTCAAGAATTAACTTTGAACCTCAGTTTAAGACAACATGAGGGAGGAGTCTTTAAAATAGTCCGAAAAATGGAAATGAGAATATACAGTTTTGTGACAACTGGGAAAACTCCATTTGCTGATATGAAGATCACACATTATGATCAAAAGTTCCAGAACAACTAATAAATGGACCTTGTGGTGAGATTTCTCAAAAGAAGGTGTATTTCAAAAGAATGTATTATCAATAATAGATTGTCGATGTCAAGGATGATTTTTAATGCAGAAGTTTTAGACAAGCATATTGTGCGCTGAGAAGGTTAAATATTGATACAATTCTACATTTAAATAAGAATACATTTACAGATATTAATAACTGGCAGGCACTCATTTGGTTTGTAAGTCTGGTCAGCCACCTGTTGCTTTGAAAAGACACATAAGTTGCAAACAACAACAAAAAAAGATGTGGTGACAAACAGTGACACAAAGAGTGAATCTTTGCATCACACCTCCACCCCCCCACATCAGCCCTGCATCCCGTCCCTGGGAGACACGTGCAAAACAAACCTCAGACTGCGTGCATTCATGAGGAGAAATAACCGAATCTCCCAAAGCTTGACGCAAAAACCTTTCGCCTCGTGATGCCAAAGTGACGTCTGATGAAACGATGACACAGGAGGAAAGAGACAGTATGGAGAGATGGGTAGATGGATGGATGGATGAAGGGGGCTGTGTTAGTGGGTGGGGAGGTGGGGGTGGAGATGAGGAGAGAGAGACTGATCCTCTGACATCACATTGGCTCTTATAAACTGAGGGAATGGAGCCCACTGCACTTCACAACCAACCTGAAGACTGCAAGGAAGGGGAAGCGTGTTTGGAGCTGGAAGAGAAAAAGAAGAGGAAGAAGAGGAAGCAGCAGCATCACTACTAACCCCCTCTCCAGCCTCTTTAGCTATCTGTGTCTGACCTTTAACCTTATGGACTAGAGGTTCCTCCTCAGGTGAATTCTTCAGTGTTGGAGCCTCTTTTTTGTTCATTTGTTTTCTCATCAAGATGCTGGCACAATTGGCATGTATGCTTCTCCTCTGTTTCACGTGTGGTGGACTTTGCACAGGTAAGCACCGGGGCTCTTTCAACAGATTTTGCATTTATGCATCATGTTTTATTTACTTATTTTCTGATTAATCATTGACTTCATGCATAGTAACAAAATAGGGGAAAAGTGTGGAACAAGTCTATAGCATTTGCCTCACATGGCTTACTGTCTGCAACAGGTGCATCCTTTAGGTGATGTTGCAAGTATTCTAAATCATCAAAAATATTTATTTAGTTTTTATAAGAATTTGCACATCAGAGCTTCTTCATAACATTATGGTTTTCTCAGTTTGGGTTTCTGGATTAAATACTGAAATACCCTGGCTGCCAAAATGATTTATTCTGAAGGCAGTTCCTCCATTTTTCTGGTCCCACAATTTATCAAAATGATTTCAGGAGGCTAATAACGTTAAAACCGGAGTTAATGTCTTCCAGTAAAAATATATATTTCTTCAAAACATTTATTCTTCTTATTTTCTGCACAAGTTGTGACATATTGATTCAGAATGATCAATCTTTTAGGCACCTATTCCCTCCAATGTAATGAGTCCCTATTTAAATGTTTTAGAACTCATTTGAACCCACATTTATACAAAAAGGAACATCTAAATAAATCACAGAAGAGTAAACCATATTTACTAATGTTAATCTTTTTTAACATTGATTCCAAATTACGGTAAATTAATTTTCATTAATTTATGTCATATAATTCAGGCTACACTTAACTGCTTAAAGATCTAAATCCATGGGATTAGACTACAAAGTCACTTTTGGTCCAGTGAGCCAATGAACAGTCAGTCTGTAAGATGGAAAAACTTGGATCCATCTCATTTGAATCCTCAAAATCAATAACAGATGTTTGATTATCAATGCTTTATTGGGTAATCTATGTTTTACTTCATTCTTTTCACCCTGGGAGCTCCGTAAATCAGTAGTTTGTGGGCTTAGCTCTGCTTAATTTGTCTTCACATAATGCTTACGATGGTAAATGCTGCAAACTCTTCTTAACTACAGCTCACAAAGAAGATGAATCAGTATAAATTCCAGTAGACGCATTGATAAAGAGCATGCTACTTCCATATGTCATTGACATTTATTATGCAGCACTCACTCAGGATTCATTTACCTCTTGATTAGATTTGGTTGAAGGTTATATTCCCATTTCTCTTCTTACTGACAGACGTTGACCAGGATCAGCGAGCTCTGGAAGAGGAGCTACTCAGCAGTCTCTTTACTTCTAAGGTATGGAGGTCCCTCTTTTTGCACCTGTGACATCAGAGACTGAGTGTCCAAAAAGCTACAACCCACCCGGTCAGTGAATGACCCTTCACATCGCTCCAGCTGACCAGGTGTTCTTTCATGAAATCTGGATCCATGCTTCAGCCACAGCCTCAGCTTGTTGGTTGTGTTGTTGCTGAGAGGGAGATAAATAATTTACTATTGGAGGCTTCTTTGTGTCATTCAAGGTTTCATTTACATGTAGAATGACTAAGGTGGTCACCATACTCGAATTTTAAACTTTCGACAATACTATAAAAATAATACTCGAACTACCTCTTTCAGTACCACGGCAAAAAGAAGAAAAAAGTCCTTGGCACAAAAAATAGGTTATTTCCCCCCCCTCTTTTTTTATGAACAACCTGCACACAGTGCTGGTACAGAAAAAGTCACTGAACACCAACACAGTTGATTTTCTTCCCGATTGTTTCATCTGTGCAGCCTTGGGTTGAAAATCTGATTGTAGATCTGCTTTTTGGTCCTTTTGATACTCTCGACTGTTGATATTGTATAGTTTTAAACACATGGTATTGTCAAAGTATCGATACTTTTGACTGACCTTGTTTTGATTGGAAATTAAATAACATCATATTATACAGTTCAAATGCGCAGAGCACAATAAATATAATCAACACACTCTAACTGCTGCACTTGTGGCCACGTCCTTTGAGATGAAAATAAGAGCTGAGGCTGACTGAAGTTATTCACTTGTAACTTTATGATTTTTTAACACATACATCTGGTGGTGTGAGCTCAAGGCCAGGCAAAGCCGAGGGAGAAAGATGCTGAGAGTGGAACTAGAGGCACGAGCAGACGGATGGCCGAGCCTAATAGGATTCAGATGGACCTGACAGCATCATAACGACACATCTTTCTCCCCTCTCTGATAAATAACTGCGTTGCTAGTACGGAGACGTGACGCTGACAAATCAGCCATGTGATTCATTGCTGCTGATGCTCGGCGATTGCTCAAGGGTGATGATTGTAATAATAACTTGCCGGATGACTGATAGAGTGCTCAAGAGGCTGGAAAGTGCAGTATGGTAGAAGACGCTTGTGGCGCTCTATCTTAACTGTATACATGATCATTTTTTAGGCAACAACTAAATTGATTGACCCATTTGTTCACTTTTTATCTGAATAGATGCAGGAGGTAGATTTCCTCTCTGGCTCTTATTTCTCTATTGAACATGATAGCATTATTCCACAGCCAGGGTTCATCTGTTAGTCTGGCCGACTGACCCTTGCACTCAGTATCATTAGTTTCTCGCAATGTTTGAAAGATTGAGATTTTGCAGTACTTGTAGCTTAATGTTACTGGCTCAGTTATTAAGCCAGTCACCGACTAGAGCTGCAATGATTCGTCGATCGACCTATTTTGATAATCAATTAATCTTCCAATCAATTCATTTTTCATGCAAAAATGGCAGAATTTGCTGTTTTTCAGCCTCTCAAATTTGGAGATTCTCTGCTTTTCTGTCATAGTGAACTGAATATCTTTGGGTTTTGGGCTGAAAAACAAGACATTTGAAGACGTCACCTTGGACTTTCAGAAACTGGGATGGACGTTTTTCACTATTTTCTGATATTTGATCCATTAATCAAGAGAATAATTGGCAGAATAATCAATAATGGAAATAATCGTTAGTGGCAGCCCTTTCACAGGGCTGGGTATTGTTTGAATATTGGACCCCTGCATTAACTCTTTCATCCCACCGCTCGAAGTTATTGATTAACTATCATTAGGGGAGAAGATCCTAATGAAGCTACACAAGAAACAATCCATGTGACCTTTCTGCACACTGAACGCCACACACTCACATAGTTAATTTGGAGCTATATGAAAAAAAAAACAACCTTGAAATCGTTGATGCATGAATGATTTCTGAATGTCAGCAGCTGCTTATGATTGGTCCCCGGTGTGCTGTTCTCTTGATGTCTCTACAGCTTTTATTACATATCCCCCCCCGGCAAACAAAAGGAACCTGTATTTGACGTGGCTCCTGTCTTTACAACATCAGAGGAGACTATTCCTCTGATGTTCATAAACGATGTCAGCAAAGACAGTCTTGGAGGCTTGTGGCCATTTACAATAACTTATAAGCGACAATTTCCCCTCGCCCCCTGAACCTTTCCATCATCCTCAGTGACACCCAGAGGTCTTTGCGGCAATGTGTGTGCAATTGCCAGCCCACGCACCGGGGGGGGCCTCGGGGCCCACCATCATCTTTAAAGCACTCAAACTAGATTATAACACAACAGGCTGCAGCTAGATTAAGTTAGATGTGACTGAAATGCCAAAGAATGTTTAAGAAATAGTACATATATATCTTAACTGCTGTCTTAACATGTGGCAGTCTGTATCAGAGTCTCGAATGCATCCTCAGTGCCTCAAGCTTTTACTGCCTCAACTGTAAAAACACAGCAGATAGAATTGTAGTTAAAAAAAAAAGTGTTTAGACCACAGCACTTCAGTGAAACAAATGAAATGTATTGTGGTGGGTCAGCAGCTCATTAGGGATCCATTGCATCTGTTCATAAAACAAGACCTGCATTCAAATCAGTATTCTTATTTGAAATATAAAAAAACAAACCCTGGTACACGATACAAAACAAAAATCAAACTAAATATATTTTGAGGGTACCAAATACACAACTACATTGTGACAGAAGAATCAATGATGATTTGCCTGAAATGTAAAATGTAATAACTAGACTATACAATTTAATTTTAGCAACCATGTTTTTTAACCCTCTGTGGTCTCTCTCCCTCTGTGCCCAAGACAATTTTCACTTCACCTCAGTTCACAACGTTAATCGAAACTTCAATTAAATCATCTCCTCACAACGAGGATCTAATTTATTGCCAAGCTGTATTCAATTTGAAACCTTATCCTCTTCAACCCCCCCCTGTTCCCACCTTGCAGATGAAACAGAATAAGCAGAGTGCCCCCTACTGGCGTGTGTCGCTGGCCAACTTGTGCCGGATGGTGGGCAGCCTGCGGCAGGAGGCGTGGAGCGGCGAGGAGGAGGAGGGCGGCGACCTGAGGGAGGGAAGCCTCCAGCTGCTGGAGGAGCTGTACAACCTGCAACTCATCTGCCGAGCGCTGCAGAGCAGGGAGGAGAGGGTGAGACACACACACACACACACACGCACACGCACATGCACACACACACACACACAGTGGTGGAAGATGTGCTTCTGTTGTGTGTTTATGTGCAGCGATAGAAAATTAATTTCCTGCTGCCATTCAAAGATCTTCAATACCATAAAGGAAATGAGTTGTCTTTTGACAAACTGTATTTTCTTGTCCTTGACAGCATGAATGGTGTACATTTATGTGTGACATGTGCAATATTCACATGCATGTGTATTATTTTTCAAATAAGAATGAAGAAAAACATTTTAGTAGTAATAAAAAGCACTCCAGTATTATAGATTAAAGTACTAATTGGTGGTTTCTTTCAGCGATTGAAGTCGTTCATGAGTTAAAGGAGCAGTGTGTAGGATTTAGTGGCATCTCACAGTGAGGTTGCAGATTGCAATCAACTGAATACCCGTCCGCTCACCCCTCCCTTTCTAAACGTGTATGAGAACCTAAGGTGGACTTAAGGTAACTTAAAAATGTGAAAGGCCATCTCTAGAGCCAGTGTTTGGTTTATCCATTGTGGGCTACTGTAGACACATGGCGGTGCAATGTAGTGCATCGTGCACGACATAAAAGTGCACAATGCAAGTGCACCAATTAAAAAAATGTGCACCGGATACAATTTGGGATGGACTCGCAATGCATCTTTTCTAACAACTTTGCATCAGCAAACGCAGATTTATTTCTATTATTGTTATTAGTAGAGAACCTATGCTTTAGTATTTAGAAATGTAACCATAATGTAATATTTAGATTGATTCCTCCTCTCTAAACTGTTTCACTGTCTCAACTGCACTCTCTCATCTCTCAGTGAAGACTCCACTGCTGGAGATCGATGCGCGTCCAGCAGCTACGTCACATTAGAGATTAACATGTAGGAGGAAGAGCTACATCCCTCCGAATTCCTACAAATCATAGACAGCTTCCCTTTACCTGTACGCTCTGCCATCAACTTGTGCACTGCAGCGCTGCCCATCAGACTCCCCCCCCACATTTAGGCTGTTATTTGCATTGCGTTGAATCACATTGTGTTAAATCAAATCATGTCAAATCGCACTGCATCACAATAGGGGGTGAATAGGATCGTATCACATCAGTAGTTGCTGCATATGTGTCTTTAATATATTGCATCATTGGCATCGCATTGGAAAACACAACAATTCTTAGTTTCAGGTGAATATACATTAATGAAAACATAATTATGAATATTATATTCCATTTCTCCCAAGATCCCCCTTAATCCTACACACTGCTCCTTTAAATGAAACACACATCCACAATGTTGCTCTCAGATTGGATCTCAGACAGATCTCTGTTAAACCTATATGTAATAGTGCCTGAAAAGTCGAGTTTTTTAAGCTCTATTTTTATCCAACAGCAACAACATTTCATGAGCTTACCTCATACTGAATGTCTACTAAGCAACTTGTAACAGATATGAAAATACAATATTTACCTTTGAAATAATTGTAGAAGGAAGGGAGTAACACCTACACACACTCACATAAACACAGGCACATACATACTGGCTTACTGTAAATCTCACAAACAAATGCACACCAGAGCCCATCCATCCTGTCTCACAGCAAACACACACCTCATTAAACGGCTAGCTCTCCCTCACCCCTCCTCCTTGTCTCTTCCTCCCTGTCCTCCATCATTTTCCTTTCACTCTCAGCTACTCACACAACAGCCTTTCTCTTTTTTTTTAATCTTAACACAGCGACTGCAGATTAGCACCTGTTTTGCCATGCATGGAAGCACAGAGGAGAAGCCCTCCTTTAATCACAGCTACACTGGCGTAGCCTCCCATTACCCCGCCACTCAGCAACAAAACATGTGTTTGCCTGCCATTTCCTCCTCGTAGTCTGACACTCACCCTCCTCCGTGTCTCTCTCTGTCCCTAACAGCTACTCCATGACTCTCAAGAATATTTAGAGAACAGTGACACTCCGCTGAAACGAAAATCACCCTACATCCTGAAGAGGCAAGTGGCGCACACCACCAAGTCCCGGAGGCCGTATATCTTGAAACGAAGTACAATTTACTGACAACCATACCAGAGGCCGACGGGACGTTTTAGGGGACCAGACAATATACTTTCTGTGAAGATGTGATTGTGTTTTTGTCTCTCTTCTTGTAGCTGCAATGTTTTTCCTTTTCCCGTTGTTGTTTTTATCCAGTCAGACCCTTCGATTGTATGTCCAGCATTGAGGCCTACCTGTATTCTGCTCCTTTCTAAGTATAGGTCCTGAAAATAAAATCCTGAGCATCAAGCAAATTGTGTATCTCTGGAAAAATTATATTTATTTACTCTATTTCTTCACTGCACACTAAGTCTATTTTGTTTCAGGATATGATTAAAGGATTCATGATACAAAACCACGTGTGATGGGACAATCTTTTCTTTTGTACAACATCTTCCATAAGATGGTTTACCAACTGCTGCTCTTAAGGCTCATTTATGCTCCCTTTACGTATGGAAATTGATACGTTAATTTCAAACGATGCCACTGTTACTGTCCACATACTTCCATGCATCCTTTACGTTGCCAGTAGTTGTTAAGCAACACATCCACCAGAGGGCAAAAGAGTCTGTGAGCCCATAAGTACATCAATATAAAAAAACATTGCTATCACTATTAAATCATTTATTTAATCGCCATTCCGTTCCGCCATTGTTTTTAAATTTCTTCCTTGTGTTATATAGTCGTCTCTTTCAGAGAACGTGCAGAAATAAGGACAAAGTTAATGCAGGTTACGGACAGAAGGCTCCGTCCATATCTGTATATGTATCTAACATTGAGCATAAATTAGCCTTTAACCCCTCTCACCCACTTCATGCATACCACAGCGCTGGACGTATTATTGAGGGCACTGAGGTCAATCCCACATACACCATCCGGCTACCAGAAATATTCACTAGAGCACTGGTTCCCACCCTGGGGGTCCTGACTCCCACTAGGGGTCCTCAAAGCTTCACTGGGGGTCACGAGACCTTCTTGATTTTATGAGGTGTAAGCCAACTTTACCAATGGAATTTAACAATTGTGCTAAGTTCTGCGCATTTACATTGATGTGTAATGCAGAAATGTTGATTAATGTGCATTGTCCCAATTCAGTAAATAAATAAATGAAATTAAACTTAAAAAAAAAAAAATACAGTTTAATAATTTCATATTCAAATATATCAAAATTCATCCAAATTTCTTGTTCCTTGTTTCCTGCAGTTATTGTGTTCACTATTTGGGTTAATTGTACAGTTTAGCAGTTGTTCTGTACTGTTATTATTATACATTGAATATAATATGAAATATCCATGAAATATGTCACTTATTAGGGGTCATCAGTTTATTCAGTGATATAAAAGGGAATAGGAAATAGCTATTTAAAAAAAAAACAACAACTATATATTTGTAAAGAAGAGAGGGTCAAACTCAAAAATATATCAATCAGTAAGTTTACTGGGTCATTCATCAAATGCAACCTTTACTTGAGGAGGCCAGTCAGCAGGTGACTGCAATCACCAATCACTGTGACTGTGGAAAGGTCCCATGTGATTCCACTCTGGGTGAAATCACAGTGATTGGTGATTGCATTCACCTGTTAACTGACTGGCTTATTTTGGTTAGCCTGACTCTTTTTCAGTTGATTCAGTTCCATAAAGCAAACATAGTTCAAGCTCAGTTATTATGGCAACTTATGAGAGAAACCTTGGATACTTCCTGCTGGAACTTACGGTAGACCTTCATTAGATGCTGCCAGTCTGTTAGTGATTTTTTGCTACAATCATGGCTGGAAATTAATGCAAAAATGATTTCTGGATGTTAATATTCAGCAAATAGCACCTTTTAATATCAACACAGTACAATACGGTGCACATTGGGTCAGTGTTATTAATGTGTTCTGTGTTGAACATTTTGTCAAAGGGGGCACTTCGACTTCAGCAGATAAAACAGCCTTTGACTCTGGCGAATGAGAGTCTTGGCCTTAATAAATGTCAGTTTCATCTCCAAATCAAAGTTCTTCAGTGTCGTTCTTTGAAACTGGGCTCTTAACCCTGACCACCAAAGGGCCCGGATGAACCACAGCACACAGAGAAACACGCTTTGAACAGCTTCACTCTGTTTCTCCAGAGAAGGTTAGCTGCAAGAAAAACATGAAAGCTGTTTTCCAGCAGCATTTTGCTACATGATTAGTTTTACTCGGCCATTTGCACTGGCACTTTCCCAGTTTACACTGTTTGGTGTGGTTGGATTTTAGTTTTAAAGGAAAGGAAAAGCATTTCCCTCAGTAGACACTTTATTTGTTTAATTAAAACAATACATCCTTTTTGATTGTATCTGTGTGTGTGTTCATCTTTCCCTGAAGCCCACTCATCTAACGAGATGATTGGTGTCACAGGATTAGCTACAAATAATGTATTTTGTTCTACCTATAAAACTACAGTTACACTTGCCAAGAAGTGAGAAATCAGACAACAAATACTGGATCTCACTCATGCTGTGATCAGACCAGATGTAGATCTGCTACAGTGTACACACATTTTCTCAACAAGTCACAAACCACACGACCATATTCATCATTTGTTCCTACTCTCTAATACGACCCACAGGAGCGTCGTCCGTCCTCATACCTAAATGTAATGGTCACGGTTTTAAACACGTCATTAATGTCGTAAAAACAGACATTTGTCTGTTTCGGTAGGTTTAGGTTTAGGCAACAAAACAACTTAAAAGATTGTGATCTGGCTTAAAATCAGTACATTGTCATGCTCATGATGCAGTACGTGACGTAGTTCCGGTTGTTACGTTAAATTAAAAATAACTTGCCATTTAATTTGGTCACACTCGTCTCATGGGTGAAACTCTTGTTGTTTGCTTGAACCACCACCACCCTAAAGTCACTTTCTCACTCTAAATACTACGTTACATGACTTTCTGCTTGACTACGGACACTAGAGGGCGCCACCTCACAATAAACTGTCAATATGGGTTGTAATTGCTGCATATAAATATGACCTACTGGGACATTTTATGGGGAGGACAATCTCCGTTTTCTCCACTCCCAATATGTAATTTCAGCTTGGCCTCACGAAATGGCATATGAATAACATGCCAGATTGTTAAGCCATTTCATGTTTTGCTTTTTGAAGTTATTTAAGACCATGAATTCACTCCTGGGTTTCAACCAGAAACTCATCCATGTAAATATTAGACGCTCAGAGAGACTGCGCAGTAAATGAGGAGACGTAGTCCATACAGGGTGGGAGGGAGTGGTGGAGGTGGATGGATCCTACAAACACCAAGTGTCCCATGTGAGACAGGTTATTTTAATTTAACCATTAATTTGGGGGTGTTTATGTTGATTGCATAACTTACGTGCATTACATAACGCGTCATAGTGAAGCGTCATAGTTTGGTGCGTAAAAAGTGACGTCAAAGGGTCCTGAAAGCATCTGTGTGTGACGAGTTGTGAATGACAACGGGTAAACGCATAAGATGACACGAAAAGCTTAAAATACATTACATTACACACAAGGGTGAAAAGTGGCGTGCTATTTATACGCTTTCCCATGAGATCACATTTGTAATTTAATTGTGTCAATGTTGGTATGTTATGTATGCTGAGAGGAAGGTGCACATCCCTCTCGCTCATCCTGATCAATATTTAACTCATGCATTTGCGATGTTTTGGAAAATGCTTTTTGTTTCTGCTCACACAGGCTTTCTGTGGGGGCATTTCTTCAAATCTTTTCTGCAAATCTTTCATTTATGCTGTGTTCCTCTTCATTTACTCTGACCCAGTAACATCTATACTGATGTTGACACCTCTGCAGAAATCACAGAAAGTGTTACCTTTATTATGATACCAAGATTATTCATATAGACCTTGTAGTTGCAGAGATACTTTTGGACATTTAGGGATGCCACTGCACTCTGACCAGCTGGTGTGTTATCCTAAATGTATGTATCCATGTAAAGAAGAAAGGGTCACACTCAGAAATATATATTTTACTAAATTTATTGGATCATTTGTCGGGCAATACACAAACTGTTTTCAACCATGCGGCCATCATCAGTGTGTACAAATGCAGGTGTGTACAGCCCTTACTTAACGAGGCCATCCGTTAACAGGTGAGAGGAATCACATGCAGTCAAACATTGCTGTGCAATGAAACTCTATACACTTTCACCTATCAGCCAGACATTTAGACATTAAAAACATTACAAAACAATTATGGTAATCACTGTGGACATCATATTTCTCACCGTTCATAAAACAGATCTAACACATAGTTGGCAACATTTTGTCAAAGTACCATTCAGTACAATTTAGGTCCAAATGAGGAGAAAAAGAAGGGAGTGAGGGGAGATTGATGCCACCTGGGTTAAAGTGGCACTAATTACAGAGCTCCTCCCTGATTGGCCACAGACAGCATAGAACATATTTTGGAAGACAGCAAACAGGTTGGTTTGTTTTTGCTCCAGGAGAATGGAGGACGGCTAATGTTTTGTGTGTGAAGGTTTTTCCCCACTAGTTGCTTGCAAAAAAGAACCCGATGAACCGTAATGAAATTGTTTTGCTTCTGTTTGTCTGAAAGAATCAACTCCTGCATGCTGGTCCATCATTCCCACTCAAACTACTGTACTAACCATCCTCCATACAACAATCAGACTTTTGTGATGTACTGTAATATCAGTGAATCCAAATATCAAACATTCAAAAACACCATAATCATATTTTAACGTATGCACACAGACCCCTGGAAATAAAAGCAGGGTCCCTTGAGTCAAAGATTAATGCTTTGGATTTTCCCCACTTTGAAAGATTTGGGCATTTAAACTAAGTAATGAAACACTTTAATCATCACACAAGAGCAGAGGAGCTGCAGTAAAAGGACATTTAGGGCTTTGCTTTGTTGTTTTAAAGAATCAAAGTCAGTTGTATTACCCACTAAAGTTATTATTACACGTTCAACTGATTTCAGTGGGACCATTTCTTTGCTAGAAAAAGGTTACAATGAAAACTGCAAATGTAATTTTTCAATTCACCAGAAAAGAAAATTACATTCACCTCCATTGTATTGGGGTGAAATCTCAGAGACAGATATCTTAAAGCATCAGCAGGTAAAACAGCATCGCTAGATGCTATTGGATTTGGAATCAACCCTTTAAAATGAAAGGTTTAAGCGACGTTCTAGGTACTGTATCATTAGTCAATCCTATTTTCCTGTGAATATAAAGAAATGACCTGAAGAGATTGTGTGCAGGGTTGAGTGAGTATGGAGTTCAGGCACACAATAAGCAATATTCAGGTCAGTAAGTGAGGTCTGACCTCAAACTCAAAGTACATTGATAGGATAAAATGACGTTCTAGCTTTTTATCCACTTCAGGTAGATATTCATCCACTCAGGTTGCAAAAGTTGAATTGCAAAGCTGCTGTTTAAAATCTCCCTCAACAATTTTCTGCGAAGGTGCCTTTTAGTCAGACATGTGTAACTAAATGCTCCAGCTTTACTTGGCTCCAGTTGAACTTGAATGTGTGAAATTCTTTGTGTAGCAGGAAAAGGGCAAACTTTGCATAAATAAAGGTAAAATATATACCACAGGCAATCTCCATCATTATTCCTTTCGTGTCAGTGACCACCAACAGTGTATGTGCCCATCACAGGCAGCGGATGGCAGTGTTGTTTAACTATTCTGATGGCCTGATTTACAGTGTGAACAGTGTCACAGAAATACAAGTATCCCTTCAGGCAGAAGAACAGTGTATTGAAAGAACAAAACAGGCAGAAAATGGCATCGAAATCAGAAGAAAGCAATTGTAGATAAAATCTCCTCAAATCACAGCAGAACAGTCAGAACTCTGTTCCGTTCCCGTGTCAGTTGTAACAGTGAGATAGATGTTTAAATCTGGTGGTGGTCATATACTGTGACAAGACAAAAAAATCTTTTTGTATTTTGAATTTCTGAATTTTATCAATCTTTTCAATTCTACCTTTTCTTTTTCAGCAACTTCCTGTGAACCACTCAGACTGTATAAAATACAGATGATGTCACCCATAAGTTTCTGAAGAGCCGAAATTAAGCTCAATGAAAAAAAACAACAACTTTATTTCTCAGAATCAAAATAACCAAACCTGATGGCCCTCACATTGAGAACTTAACATTGTTGAGAAATGTGGTGACACAACACAAAGACAATGATTCAAACAACATGCAAGCCATATATCTGGCAGTGTCCTTAGCAACCACCATGGATACACAAAACGTTGCATTATAACAATGTTCTGGCAAATCCTGAAATAATCTCCATAATAACTAACAAACTAAATATCATATAGCCTAGGCTACTTTCACTGAACGAAGATTATGAAAATAAAATGCACATTTCTCGCTGGAAATGTTACCAAGACGCATTTTAATGCCGAAACTATCTTAAATATTGCATTTTCCACTGACAATAGAATAAATGTCTGCCATTTTCTTTGTTTTCACAGAAAGACACTTGGCAGTCACATGACATGGACACAGGCCAGGCCAATAGAAAAGAATAGGCCTAAAAAAAATGTATATTTTTAGAGCCGTTATTGTGAAACTAATACATTTTGCGCTGTGCGCCAACATATCTATTAGCCTAGCCTACACATTTTGATGTGAATCTGGGATGACAGAGACCAAAACCTTTTTTATGTACCAGGCTGTAAATATGTTTATTTCTGCTGTAAAGTTGAGCATTTTAACATGGGGGCCTATGGGGACTGACTCGCTTTTGGAGCCAGCCTCATGTGGCCATTCGAGGAACTGCAGTTTTTGGCACTTCCGCGTTTGCTTCATTTTCTTCAGCCCTGGAGGTTGCCACTTGGGAACCAAAGTAAGCATCAGAAAGCATCCAGGAAGTAATCAAGAGTCTTGAAACGTGGGTTTCAAATGCAGAAAAGGTCATTGTAATCTGTAGCTGTATGATGTCTGTATTTGGCCTTTGGTTGAGGATATGTTGACTGATTGTGACCTTTTGACAATTTGTTTCTCATGAACATCCAATTAAAGACAAGGCAGCTTTGTTCATTGAGCAAATCTAGTTGTGGTCATCGTTCCAAAAACCATGGTACCTTTCTGCAGGTTTTCAGTTACTTCCATTCATAAGGGGAGACCATCAGATATGTTTAAAAGTATTTTCTTTCAACAAATTCTGGGTGCATTACACGTCCACTTAACATCATGAAGCCAAAGGTAATTTCACAAAAGTGGGATTACAATGTCCAGAGAAGTAATAGCATTATTTGTTTAAAAATGTTCCTTTTTAGAGCTGACAGTTCTACAGTCTAAAAACTCCACTGAACATAGTGGAACTTGGCAAAAGCAGACATCACATAGATTTCATTTTCTATCCAGGGAGCTACTTTTTATGAAGCCTTTTCTCACCTTCAAATGAAAACCAACACTACGCCTCCATAATAAAAGGACTGAATCACAGTTGGGACAGCAGATCCCCATGGCAGCAGCAGATATTGAAATCTTATGGATGTGTGTTTGTAGTTAAAAGAGAAAATATCCTGCCATGGGGTGAAATAGTGCTTTAATAAAAGTTCAACATTAGAGAGGGAACCTGTTCTGAGAACCCTAACCCCATTACTTCTCTTTTCAATTCCTTTTGTTAGTGTACACATGTAGACTGTATACCAGCAGGTGGCAGTACAATACAACACTAATTCAGACTTTGGTAACGTACATCTTCCAAGACTTTCCTTTTGGTTTTGCTCCACCAAAATCTGAAACTTCTCTCTTTATTCTGCCCAAATAACATCCAGTCACAAAACAGAAAATTGGTCCTGGTGTTAATTCTAATAGCCAATGCAATATTCCTATTCCAGTGTTTCCACAACTGGTTCATTTTAATCACATTGTGCCACGTAGTATACTCAGATTGCTTACAAACAAGTGACAGTGTGAGGCTTCAGGCGAATCTGACTAATCTCGGATTAGTTACAATGACAAGGAGAACTACAGTAACTTTGCTTTGGATTGGGCCCAGAGCTTTGAGATCCAGATACATAAATGTGATGGGTTACAATCATTCTGTAACTGAAAGGTGTGATCCCCACAACAGCCAGTTTGTGCTGATAAGTTTTGCTAGTAAATACAGTTGAAGTCAATTAGTTAATAAATGGATTAACCTGAAGTTTTCAACAGTCGCAATTCTGAACCCTGATTCAACAGCAGCTCCTCTAATTCTAAAACAAATCTACCAGGTGAAAGGTTGTCAGGTGAAATGCTACAAACCCACCAGATGGGAGGCTTTTAGCTTTTAGTGATTATGTTCCTTGCCATCTATACAATGGTGCCTTAATGCATGGGCTTACCTGGGTTTAAGTCTCAGGCCTCCGAATGACTACCAGGGGCCTCACGAGACATGAGCTTAATTAGAAATATAT
>JAOVVB010017203.1:0-16360 GCA_028570985.1 Heterobranchus longifilis | reverse complement strand
GTCTCTTGAAGGGCAAAATAATGCCATTCAGAATAACCGAGTTGACATTTACAGGATGCTAATGAGAGCAATGAAAATTCACCGCAGCTTTACTGTGCTGAATGAAAATAAATCTAGACGCAATGACAATAAACATACCTCTATGGACATAGCTCTGTTCTTGCTCTTGTCCTGACTGCTCTGGAGCTCCTCTATAACAAGACCCTTGCTGGCAGTGCCGTTGCCATTATTCACTGGGTTCCCTTGTGTCTTCTTATGATGGCCAGGACTCGGTGGATCCGAGGCCGCCCCCTTGGGAGATTCCTGGCCTTGACTCTTGCTCGGGTTGGGGCTGGGGACGGGAGAGGGGCTGGGGGTGAGCGGAGGACTGGGCTGAGCTGTCAAGGCTGCAGACTGCTGGGACTGCTGCATGTGGACCGGGGAGCTCTGCACATGATGGATGACCACCGGAGAGGAAGGCATCACCTCTGATTTGATGGTGGAGCTCTGGGGCTCCAGCGGGGATGATGTGGAGCTGGATGCTGCGGGAGCTTCTGCAGGGGCCTCTGCTGCTGCTGCTGCTGCTGCTGCTGCTGCTGCTGCTGCTGCTGCAGGGCTGTTGTCCACAGGGACATTAACAGAGGGATCAGGTCCTTTCTGAGGGCCCTCAGTAGCACATCTGCACAGAGGAGGGAAACAGTATGTGATACAAACCATGGAGAAAACACTGATCTTCAAATGTTTTGCTTGCTCAAAGACATTCTTATGCTCGGGCGACATTGAATATGTAATTTATGTGTTTGTGGAGCGGATGTGCCAGGGAGTGTATCTTTTTACTGGCTACACCTGCAGCGTACTTATACTTCATATACGGTGAAGTGCTGTGTGAGTCAGAGGCAAAACAAGATGGAAAGCTTTCATTTTGGGATTGTGTGGAATTGTTTATTCAGTTTTTGGACCCAGCACAGCGCTGTGAAACTTCAACTTTTTGACTGAGTTTTTGTTAAAACAACAGAAACTCTCAAAACCAAACTGCCAATACGCTCATTGGCAGTCATTAAGTCATTTCCTATATATTAGTAGTTTAATTTAAAGCAAAAAAGACCCATTTCTGTGTGAAAGGTAAAGGGTGCACGCACCTCTGGAGAAGACTGGTCGATTTTTACACTTGTAGAGCAGATCTCTGCGGCTCATATGCACCACTTATGTGCTGCTCTCATTTCCGGTGTAGCCATTTTCATTGATTATAATTATAATTTTCTCTAAAGTTGACACAATGTTTTGATTAACTGACATGACGGGTAAAAACACCACCAAAAGCTATGATGCAATGTCACATGGTTTGGCGACTGTTCCGGGTAAAAGACAAGCGAGTCATGGAGAGAGAGTGAGAGAAAAGCCGAGAGTGAAACTTGGTATCTGTGACATATTAAAATGGAAATGAGGCGCTACAGTGTCCACCAAATTAATTCACTTATCGGTTCAGTGAAGGCGATGGAAGTAAATCAAGCTGGACGCCACACGGAATGACCCCTTTGATGGGATGAAGGCAGGTTTGCCAGTATAATCAAATAGTACTATCTCGCACATCACAGACCCCAGTGAGAAGCTCCGCAGAGTGCTTTTTGTTTTCATCTTCAATTCCGTCTCTCGCGCTCAGCCCTCCATACAGCACTTCTCCTGATCCCTACTTTATCTCCACTAGCATTTTTTCCTTCATCTTTCCCCTACCTTCTCAGACTGCTGAGTGTGTCAGTCAGGCCCTTGACCCTTTTGAGCATGCTGTCCAGTTTATGAGGCTCCTCCTTCAGAAACTTGACAGCCTCCACTTCCACCCTGAGCACAGACCGCATTCTCGTTTGTAGGGCCGGGAACTCTCCTGAGGAAACACACAGGGAAACATTGCACACGCTTCGTATGTACAGCTGTTGTTTGAGAATATTTCTGACCAATCTCAGTTTTTTAAAGTCTGATTCCAGAAGTTTTATTTTATCGTTGCCTACATTGTTATTTCTGATAGTGTGCAAAAAGCCTCAGGATAACATTTTCATGACACTACAACTCTTCAGTGAAACTCATACTAATATATCACATCATATTTAAACTGCCCTCAAAACCCACCTATTTAAATCTGTGTTTAATTTATTTGTGACCCATTATCCCCCCTCCTCCTTCTCCTTTTTCATTGTTGTTGTTGTTGTTTTTGCAGTTTATATTACTGTGTCTTTGCATACATTTGACATCTTGTGATATATACTAATATTGGAAAACAGCCCACAAAAAAATCATATTGCCCAGCCCTATTGGCTTATATCCAATATTTAACATGAGGTCAGAGGGCTATACGCAATATTGTGCCCAGTAGTGAGAATATTATTTGTTGTCTTACCTTTGAGCCCTGCCAGAGATTCTCCCACCTTCCTCAGAGTCACTGCTCCCTCCTCCACGTCCTTCAGGGTCACTACTCTGTGTGTCGCTGCGGAGTCTTTCTGCAGAGAGCCGACATACTGCTCCAGCTCACTGCAGAGGAAAACAAAACGCACAATGGAAAGGACAAAATAAATGAGAGAGAATCCAGTTTTCCTACAACAATTGGTCAGTAAATATAATATGGAATCTACATAAGGTTCAACGGCAGAAATTAAAAATGAATGGAAAATCACGATTAAATGCTTTAATGTTTATATGTAATTCCACTTCGGGGCCTTTTTTTGTTTCTGTTACACTGACACTTATTTACTTGGGCACAATTTGATTAAGAGAAAGACTTTTCACACGACATGTTAACATGTTATTTACTCTTTACAAACACCAGGGGGCAGGACACAATCATTTATTTTAAGGAGCATACACTGATTGGACAAAGGTGAAAGCAGACTTTGGGACATGAGCCATGAAAAAAAGGAATACATTAGATCATATGTAAAATATGTACAAGGATTAACACTGACAATAAACTTTTCCACTATGCAATTCACTTTGCTGTCTACATTAGATTGCTTAGACTAGATCGGACGTCATCCCGAAACCAGAAATGTTTACACGCTGAACGAGGGCTTATTTGTATGAGAGCACTTCCTCACATAGAAAACAAAGCACGCTGCTTCACAGCCATCCCAGTGCTCGAGAAAAAATGTCTACTCCGCGGGGAAATGTGCCGAATGATAACATTGTGTGCAGTGTTGGATTGCATGAGAGGGACTAAAATGGTGTTTCATTGTGGCCAGGTACCCCTGAGAAACACTGTTTAATAGAACTCCCCTAAAGAGAGTGGGAAAGGTAATAAGGAGGCAGTGTGTTAAATACCCTGCCATGCCAAGGCCTGTTGGTAATAGGAATGATGATGGCAGATTACAGCTGAGGACCAGCTTTTTTATCGAGCCTCCCACGGACAAATACAGATACAGTATGTCCCCATCATTTCTGTGTGTCAGAGCAGAGCCTTGAAAGATACGCTAATGACGTACTTCATGGACCAGTGTCTAGGATTTAGGGAGCTCTATTGGCAGAAATGGAATATAATATTCAGAATTATGTTTTCATTAGTGTATAATCACCTGAAACTTAAGAATTGTTGCGTTCGTTATCTTAAAATGGGCCCTTCATATCTACACAGGGAGCAGAGCCCGCCATGTTGCACCACCATGTTTCTACAGTAGCCCAGAATGGACAAACATTTTTTTTTACATTGAAGTGAAGACCACCATAGCGTCTCCTACACGCTTGAAAAGGGAGGTGAGAGGGGAGCGGTATTCAGTTGGTTGCTATCGGCAACCTCACCGCTAGATGCCACTAAATCCTACACACGGGTGCTTTAAGAACAGCATTTGCGTGAGGAATCGTCGTGCACCTTTCATATTCTCTTTCATATTCTGTAAATTACTGCTGTCAACTGAAATTTACAGTATGGGATCCCGAGCATGTGTCCTCATCCACTACTTGGATAAATGCTCTGTATTTGTACTCTGTCAGCATTATCAATACTGTCCACTGACAATGACAAAACTCCTAATCTGTTTCCTCGGCTGCTTTTGGATCCAAATTAGCACAGTCTCTTCCCTCGTTTTATTCCCTTTAGCGAGTCCTTGGTGGTGTAATTCTACAACAAGTGAACCTTTGTGGTTCCTCCAATCGAAGGGGAGACGGGCGAGGGAGCACAACCGCGAGTCGAACTCGAACAGCCCTCACAACCGCATTTAGCAAGGAATTTAGCACATTTAGCCACATGCATGGCGATCTCGTGCACTGGATTGTGGGATACACTTTATGCTGGAAGCTTGCATTTATACCCTTCGTGGAAGGGAGGAAAAACGAGGGATCAAGGGAATGTAAATGCTCCCTTCCTTCATAAAAGTTGGAACCGAATCCCACTTCGTTTGACAGCCATTTTTTTTATCCGGGCATTCGGGGGATTCCCCCCTCGACTTGAGGGAAGACAACGACGAGAAGAAAGCATTTAAGTGGAACCGAATGCACCGCTTGCTTTTTCGAGTATAGAATAGAATAGAATAGAATAAACTTCACTGTCCAGCCGAGGCAGGGAAATTGTCTTTGGTCTCCCCCAGGAAAATAGAAACAACACAAAACAGGTCCACAAGATAAAAACGTCACATTTACAGAACAAAGATCTCTCAATTGTACAACAGTCATTGCAGTCATACCCATGGTGCACAGCCTACACTCTCATAATTAAGTTTACAGTAGTTTGCTGACCACATTAAATGCATTTGGGATAAAAGAATCCTTGTAGATCTTGTATTCCCGTCCTTGGATTAAGAGCAAACTATTCCATGTAGTATTACATGTTTCATTATTTAAAGTGCTGAGCCTTTTTTGTTGCCACAGAGGTATAACATGTTACAAAATGTGCCCTTATAGGTCACAATAGATTTAGCTCTGCTCTTCAGAGGGCAGTAGTTTTCACACCACAGTCTCCCACTGGTCCTAAAGCCAAGCAACCCTAATTACCAAGCCTTATTTAAAGTGCCAGCGGATGTGTTTTGCTGACTCACAACTGGCTGAATACCAAGGGTAACAGAGAGTTTAATCCACTGACTTCCGCCTGTTCATTTCTCAGTCTCCATGAGCTGCCATTAGTGTGTTTATTGGAGCCTATATTCACCACTGTGTAGCAAGACAACACTGTTTGACCTTTCCTGTTAACTTCCAAATAAAAAAGATTCAATTACTGCTCCCTGTTGGCCAGATGAAGCAAGTGAATTAAAAAGAGCGGGGTAGTTCCTGCACAGTTGGGTCCATTGTTCTTGTCTGCTGTCTCTGAGAGGCAGGCACTGCTGGCCTGTGTAAACCTGTGAGCTGTAATTTGAAGGGCGTTGGCTTGTCAAAGACTTTAGGAGTGAATAGCACAGGTAAGCTGATAAAAAATGAAGCCTTTTGGGGATTTCCTATAAATGGAAACACCTTGACTGGAGCCGCATGGATGTGTACTAAATCATCTCTAATACTTGCAACAATAAACACTCAGTAATGAATGCAAACAACCGCATCTATCCATTTTAAACTACAAAACACAGCACCTGTTATGGAAATGAATCAGTGAATTCTGAGCAGCCTTACCCGAGT
The DNA here is from genome assembly GCA_028570985.1 of Heterobranchus longifilis. Taxonomy (NCBI): domain Eukaryota; kingdom Metazoa; phylum Chordata; class Actinopteri; order Siluriformes; family Clariidae; genus Heterobranchus; species Heterobranchus longifilis. Next base: position 10,798 of record JAOVVB010017203.1, on the reverse strand, counting down.
TGTGTGAGGACACGCTCCTCCAGACCCAAGTACTTGTGCCTGTCCTCCTCTACCAAAGCTCTCTGCCTCTGCACAGGATCCTCCAGGCCCCGCATGGCCTCTGCAAGTTTAACACTGATTTCCTGCTCTGCCCGCTTCAGCTGGACTCGTAATGCCTCCTGGTTCTGGAGCTGAGGGGATGCACACAGCGGGAAATGAGCTATTAGCAGATAGCAGACCAACATACAACGCCGTGGTGGATACTAACACACTCAAAATTAATTAAAAGGAGAAAGAGGTCTCACCTGTAGCTGTCTCATCTGATGGAGTTGCATCCTGAGGTCAGAAACATTCTTCCTGAACTGCAGGAGGTTGACTTTGAGAGGAACTGGGACCTTTTCTGATGAGGCTGCGCTGCTCTTGGGAGCCAAGACTGGGGAACCACCTATATTAGTGGGGGAAAAATCATTATAGCTTTTTATTTGAAAAATCCTCTCCAGACATATTTTAAGATTAATAAAAAATACTAAATAATAATTTGTTTCTGTTCGAATTACATTTACTCCTTCTCCCTCATTAAAAATCTAGAATCTATAAATATGCAAGTATTGTTAATTTAGGAATAATGCGTTCCCTACTTCACTGTAAAGTCCACTCTCAGTGTGCACTGGAGGCTTCATGTTTCCGCAACACATTTGTGTAAGTTTAATATTGGATCAGGATCGGCGTCCAAACTATTTATGATGTCACAACTCATGCTCGTAGGCCCACCCCTTAAAATTGGATTTTCAATGAGCACAGATAAACGTCCTACTTTCAGCAGATACATGTGAAAACAGCCTTCACGTGTTAAAAACTCTACACATAAATCATTCTGAAGCTCAAACATTCCACTGCAGGAACAAGAAGAAATACATTTTTTGAGTGAAAGGGGACTTTAAAGCAATAATCACAAATATTTCATTGAAATAAATGTTTGTTAAGTCACTATTACTGACTGAGGTGACACAATGGTGATTGAGCCTATGGCCCACTGATGAAAGCCCTTGCATTTGTAATATTACGAACAGTGTCTGTGGTGTTATTGACGTGTTTTCCACCACTCAGCAGTGGGCGGAGCTAACGCAACAGACTTGCTCTTCAACTCACTTGTGTTTGAAGTGTCGCGCTGTTTTTTTTCTGGTCTCTCAATTAGCGCTTTTCGCCATCGGTGCCGCCAAAAGAGAACGAAACAGATATCTTCGAGATTGTAACTTTAACTAAATACGACAGTAGAAATGACACTTAAAACTATTGAACAGACACATACAAGTAGAAATATAGTTCTTCCCTTAGAGGGAGTAGACAGAGTTGTTCTTTTCCAAACACTCAGTCTGATATGCTGTCTGACCTCTCAACAAATTATTGGTTAGATTGTCTAGAAGCACATGATGTTAGATGTCTGCAAGCACATGTTTCCTGGCAACAAACTGGCCTGACTTAATGCTCCTAATGTTTAGTAATGATTGCCTGAATTCTCTGTGGCTGCCTTTTCCTCTGCACAATAAGCTCACATGTACGTGCACTCATACTGGCTGCACCTCTGAAATGTCTGTCAACTGATTTCAGCATTTCAGTCACCGCTAGGAGAAGAGGTTGAAACCATGGAAAGGGAGGTAATATTTGTGGTTTGGGTGAGCGTCCCTAAATGGCCAACAACAATAATAATTTAATTTAATGAAATCCTTTCCTCCACCATGAGTTTTGACACTAATGACCTTTTTTTTTATTTCCATTGCACATCTAAAGATAGAGGATGTTCATCCAAGGAAGAACAGAGTCTATTTAATATTGTTTAATAAATGGATCCAATCCATGTTTCCTCAGAGTGGGTTGAATTGAAGACTTCAAGATTAAAAGGTTGGTTTAAATTAGATTTTTCAAAATGAAATTTCACCTCCATTGTATTGGCTCAAAGCTTTGGCAAATGCACCACCGTGCCGCCCCGCTGCTGAACAGCATGTTTCTATATTCTATCTACTCCTGACAGCAGAACAAGTCACTACATAAACATATAATAAGGGCCAGTCATGCAAAAAGAAAAACAATACCATGATACACCGTGAAACCGCCAGAGTCTTAAAAGAAAATACTGTGATACAAATTTCTGGTCATATCGCCTAGTGTTACTTTGAACTCTGCCTTCATTTTAATCTCATCTACACACCTGTAAAGTTTCATGACTGTATCTTGCACCGTTGTAATGCTATCGCGATGACAAAATCTGTCTTCTACAGTCGGTGTCTCAGGGCCACGATGACACACAAGATGAAAACAATACCAGCATCGCTGTCCCTGCTGGTAACCAAAACTATGTGCTTGGCTACGTACCACTGAAGGTAAGTGATAAAATATTTGTTTTGTAATTTGGGAATCCTTTAACTTCAGAAACATGAAGTTTATTAGAGAAAGTAGTGTCCCCGCCTGTGAATTACACAGCAGGTCAGTTAATATTCAGAGTGCACTCTAAGCTCCCTTGACGCTGAAACTCACTCTCTGTTGGGGCAGTAAAAGAACAATCTTTTGTCTCCGTAATCCCAAAACTCTATTCACAACATATTCCTTACACGACACCTGACAGCTGCCTAGACCTGAAGTACAGGTTACGATGTACACTGCTGGTTGTGTTTTGGCCCTTGGGGACATAATGTCCATCAAAAGAAGCGCAGGCTGTGAGGTGACAACGGAGAAGCCTTTGAGGAATGGCAACCAATAAAGTGTCAGTGATTTCTCATGTTTGATGTAGAGGCAGTCTGACGACATCAAAGCCTACACTGTAACTTTTCTGATGTTTTGGAGATTCGCTCAAGCACAACATGACAAGTAAATCCCTCCGAAAAGCTATATGAAATGTGTCACGAGACATAAGATCAGCACTCAAGAGACATGAATAGTGTTGTGTTTTTGCTCTGCCACTGGTGAGGTTGCAGAACTTTTTTTTTTTTTTTTTTTTTTTTTATCAAACCAAAGATCTGACCACAGACCACTACAGAGCCAAGATCGAATCGCTGAATCATCTTGGCAGGCTTGAGGAGTAACAGCGTCTTGTTTTAAGTAGTGCTTTGAGGAGCTTGTGTTAGCTCTCGTCTCTTATCTCCTATTAAACTGGATGTACAGGGGAAAGGATTTTAAAGAAATATGAACCGATGACAGGCAAAGAAGCCTGACTTTGTTTTCCCTCTCTCCAGCGCTGCTCATTGCAGACTGTTGACTGACACTGATGTGTGGGCTTGTCTGCACAAGACATTATGGCGCTAAAACTCTTTAGAGAGAGAGTAATGAAATAGAGCAGAATGGCAATACTAACCTGAGCTATGTGCACTGTGGGCTGGAGATGATGTCTTCGGTGGTCTCTCACTGCAGTCAGAGAAACATTCATAAGAGCGTGTTTGCAAAAAAACAAAAAACAGTGTTTGGAGCACTTTAGATTTCTAGGTTTGTATTAGTAAGAACAGACACAATACAACAAAAGTATGATGGGAAAGACTGACAAACCAGAGAGGTTAAAATGATGTTAATGATGTTAACAAGCTTCATCTGTGTTCAATATAGCACAAAAACATACAAATCCACTGCAGTCACAGACCACTTAGACTAAAACAAACATTAACACAAGAGAAGATCGAAATGCAAAGAGTTGAAATGCAGCCAGATAAACCATACATAGTGGCCATTTATCTAGAGAAGAAATAACTTCAATATCAGATTCACAGTCAAACCCATTTCCTCTCCACCAGATGCTATTTAGCCTGAGTGTTTGATACGGCCATTATAGAGGAGGATACTTTATCTGTCCCGCTCTGGCAGGATAGCCAGGCTTTTCATTTGAAACTCCATTTCCCCTGATGCCTCACTCTGTCCTATACTGTGATTGCTTACCTTAGTAGCTCCTTGCTGCCACTAGTGTTTGGCTCCTTTAAAAGTGCATGCTGAACAAGACCAGTCAAGCTGGCAATCTGTTGCTCCATAGCCTTCATTCGCACTCTGCAGAAACATCAGAAAATTCTACTTTCAACACTGAGGCCTATTAGATATTACAGCTGCCACGAGAGCAAATATTCGCTCAGAATGAAAACCTGAGGGCTGTAACAGAATAATCAGTTGGTTTTAATTTCCTAACCATTAATCTTTTTGTTATTTTGTGGGATTACACAGTTGAATATTTTTTTTGCAATTGATTTGCAATAATGTCCTGAGAAAATATGGACTCTGGTCAAATAAATAGCGTCTGAATTACAACACTCGACTCCGAAGCTCCAGTCCAAATGGGAATAAACGAGATGGACGACTCGAGATACAAGAAAAGAACCCTGAGCTCGCGACCGTCATATTGTTTTTAAAAAAAAAAATCAAAAGTGGTGGCCGCTCAGAAGAGAATAAAAAGGACAATTCGAAAATTACACTGCCTTAAGAAAACCAAACGCAACAGGGGTGAATAGGGGACCTTACACTGAGATTGCTTGGTACAACTAGAGGTTGGAAAAAAGAACGCCTTTTGTTTTCAGATGTCATCGTTTATCTTGAGGAAGGATATGGGGCCAGTTGAGGACGGGGGGGTTAGCTGTGCTATGGACAATAGACAGACACAAAGTCTATGCGAACACAACAATGCTTAACCTCAGCACCATACAGCATATTTCACATGAATTCCATGACAGCTAGAGAGTGTTGGGACTATGTTTATTTTGAAAGTTAAGTACAGTACTTTCCCATTCAAATTCCAACACTCTTTTCTCATTTTCCCAGGGCATTTCTAATGGGGGGGGGGGTTTATGCTGCCCAGGTGGTCCAACCTGATCTGTTTGACTGATTGGGCCATTTAAAATACTTATTTAACCTGGTCAATATTTTCTTTAGTTTTCCTTGGTACGCACACAGCCTCTGTAACCTCCCTTTTAGGGAAACCACGTTTGCCTGGCTAAGTGGCACGCATCCCTCTTTCTGTTTATGTGCTCTCAGTCAGAGTAGACAAACCTAACCCAGGTACCAAAATGTCTGCTGGATTATCCGAAGTGAATAGACTCTGCAGAGGGTTTGTTGTTGGAACAATAGTCTCAGAGTAATAGAAAAATATACAGTGGCTTAGTGGGGTCTCCAGATATTATACTGTTTCAGCGGTCTGGGTCTACACGCTCTGTAATAATCAACACTGTCAGCGCCAAAGTTTGAATAGAGACTGTGAAAACAATGGTCAGATAAGCAGAACTGGTTATATACACAAAGCAAACTGATGCATAATCAGGTGCATTAGTCTGCAGTTCTTAATGTGCAGATCTTGACACTCAAGATGGTGACAGGGTGGGTTATAGTCTTGCCTTCAGTCATGGATGATGAAACAGTCAGAGCCAGGGATTGAAAATCAGCAGCTCATGGTTAGGGTGAAACCGGGATGCAGAGTTAGTCCATGCTCCCATGCGATGTCTTAATCCTAATTTTAACAATCCCACCAGCCCACTGTATGTAACGGTGCCCCTGGTGCTTACCGTGTGTGATGCTCACTGGCTACTGGGATGGGCCCCTGGAGGTGACCTGGGAGGTCTGAAACTACAGGTGATCCCATGTTGTTCCGGGGCTTGGTCCCTGCCACTTCCTCCTTCCTGAAGGACTGGCGCACAGGTGAGCTTCTCTCCATGGGAACACCGTGAGGTGGCACGCCATGAGGTGGCACGCCATGTGGTGGCACTCCATGTGGTGGCACGCCATGAGGTGGCACACCGTGGGGAGGCCCGCCATGAGGTGGCACACCGTGGGGAGGCCCGCCATGAGGAGGCACACCGTGGGGAGGCCCGCCATGAGGAGGCCCACCATGGATGTCAATCATCCGTACCTCAGCCATCCGGTGAGGGGATGGAGGAGGAGTCTTGGAGCCCAAAGTAGGCAGCTGGCTGTTTCTGGACTTCTGCCTGTACAGTGAGGGGTGATCCATAGTGTCTGTGGGGCTGGGCCCGCTGTAAGAGCTTGTGGAGCGGATGGAGGCACGGTGAAATCCCATGCCATGATCTGGACCATCAAGCCCGGGGTTGGGGTGCGGTCCATGGGCAGCAACCATGCTCATTCTTCCGTCTTGGAGCAAGTATGGGTCCGCATACAACCCCTCATTTCCCCTGGAGAGACTGTGGCTTTTACCACCCATGTCCTCATCTGGCTTGACATCCCGTCTCTCGAGGATGGCGCTGGGACACGGGGAGATGGAGCGGGCCGGAGGGTTGGCATTAGACAGCCGGTCCCTTGGGATAGTGGCGTTGCCAGGTATAGAGCCCTGCCTGGGGCCGAATGGGATTCTGGAGGGGGATGGGGGCATGGAGTGGGGAGTCGGGGGAAGTGCTCCCTGCATTGGGTGGTGTGATGGGGGACCCATGGGGGGCTGTCTCAGGGGGTGCGGGCCGTCACGACCGGCATGCACCATCTCGCTGTGCATCTGTAAAAGCACAAAAGCATACTGACATGTTATTATACACTCACAAACTGGTCATTACTTCAAATAAGGCATAAAAAGTAAAACAAATAAATAAATCCTTCAATTTCACGATCGGTCCATAAACCAGACTGCATACTTATGCCCACTTGAGAGCTTGAGCTACTGTTTATTTTGTATAGATCCTGTATTTCTGGACTGAAGTGCCCTTGAAACAAAAACAACCATCTAACTCAGTTTACACTGTTGCTTTTCAAAGAAAACAGACTGTCAGCATTTTCTTCCAGAAGCAGAAAATAGTTAGTCGCCAGGCTAATATCCCCAGGTACACACAGTATATTTCAGTGAAAGTCCTGGATGTTATGCCCACATGCTTCTATAAAACAATATTAAAATACATGAACACAAGATTATTTCTTTGGATGAAAAGTCTATAGCTTTAAAGTGAAATGATTTACTTCAACTTTAAACAAATCTGTGATTGCTCTCTTGGAGATAAGACTGGAGCTGTCTAAACAGAGGTTACATGTGCACCTCCAGGGCAAGAAGGTAGTTGGTTAATTTTCAACAAGATCTGTCTTGTAGTCTATTTAAACAGTCAGCTAATCTGGGCAGCTGTTCTTTAGCCCGACCACCCATAAAGGACTCTTGAAGGCTACAATAAACCTAACCTCATTTAACTAGAGTGGCTTTCCGGGTTAAAGGAAATATATGAGCGCTCAGGTTGTAGGTGGTGAGGCTACAAATTAAGAGGTGAAAGTCCCTACAGACACACAGCAGAAGTAAAAGGAAATCTGGTTAATGTGGTGAGCCACATGTCTTATTAGTCTTGACAGTCTTTGTCAAATCATTGCATTACTTCCTCTACTTCCACAGTGACGGCTTCCTTAAAGCGAGACTGTCACTTTTTAAAGAGGAAATAACACGCTCTTCCTTTTACATGTGAAAAGTTGAACTCATAAACAGCAAAATAAAGTTTTTCTCAATTTAATACACTTAGATTTGGCTGCTACAATAGTTTGTGTTGGCTAGTGGTAGTTCTAACATTAGCTAATGTTATAACTTTCTCAAGTTGTGTTATTGTTATACTCTACTACTGTACAAATGTTTTATCATAGTTTTGTCACATTGTGGCTACAGTGGCTGTTGTTCAGAAAAAGTTACATTATCTTGCAGTTACCAATAACTCAAGGGCACAGACGAAAGTGCTCCAGTGTTATGTTAGCAAGTTATGAACTTTGCTTTCTCTTTGACATATTTCCCTGACTGTACTGAGTCTGTGTTTTTAGTTGAGCGTAACCATGATGTCGAAGCAGAAAAAACAGCTTTTCAGTTTGTACAGGGTAATGTTAGCTTTTCTAAATTACACAACATGCGAACCATTTGCAACACTGCCACTCATGGAATAAGGCCTTACCAGAAACAACCGGATATTCAATAATGGCAATATAAGAGGAAACACCACAATGATATTTTTCTGTATTCATATTTGTTAATAAATGTTTTAAAATTTGAATACATAGTACGCTTTTAAAAACATTTAGTGACAAATGCAATTTTTTTTATTTTATTTTATTTTTTACTGTTGAGGCTTTCAGGGGGTCTTCAAGTGTCAATCAATAATATACTGAGTTTATTTATTCCAAGCTTGAGTTCCCACAGAAATAAACATTTCGCTGTGCTAACAACTGAAATAGTGTGTAAACTCTAACAGTGATATAACCCATGGATATATGCTGTGCTGGGTAAAACAACAATGAGCTGAGGAGCGTCTCATGCAGGGCCGAATCCAATCCATCTTGCTTCCTGTCTAACCCTTTATTGCTATCAAACAAACAAGCAATTGTTCGTTGAAGGTATGAGTCACAGGTTACACCTACCATAAGAAGACAAGTCGAAACCTAATGAAAAGTTCTTTCAAAAACTTCAGGTACAGTTTTTAATACTACTTTTTCAGTGTTGCCTTTATTTTTTTTATTTTTTCCCCCCAGTGCCGATACAGCAAAGGGAACAATACAGTGTGTGTGTGTGTGTGTGTGTGTGTGTGTGTGTGTGTGTGTGTGAGAGAAATATCACATATTTGAAGAGCTTTTCACTGGTATGTATTTTTTATTGTATGTTCTGTGAAAATGTTACACTATTTTATTTTTTTATTTCAAGACTCAGTTGAAGTTATACTGTATATAAAATAGTTATTCAGAATACTGAATCTCCCACTCACTCACTCATCGTCTATACCGCTTAATCCTTAGGGCACGAGGTGGGGAACACCTTGGACAGGATGCAAGTCCATCGCAGGGCACACACATACATACATACATACATACATACATACATACAGTCACACAGACAATTTGGGAACACTAACTAGCCCAAATTTTCTTTGGACTGTGGGAGGAAACTGGAGTACCTGGAGGAAACCCACCAAGCACGGGTAGAACATGCAAACTCCATGTACACAGAGACGGGAATCAAGCCTAGCCGGGAATCGAACCTGGACCCTGGAGGTGCAAGGTGACAGTGCTAACCATTACACCACCATGCCGCAGTTTGTTAGATTAATGTTATAGTTTTTGTATTTATAGCCGCATAAGATGTCGAATGGTTAATAGTTGCAACCTGTGTTTGGTCAGACTGCCTATTCAGGTATGTGCAAACTTGCATTTAATGGGAGCTTTTAGCTATAGAAGTTAAGCTATGTTAGAACAAAATACAAGCAGTCCATTGCTCCCATATGGTGCCAGTTTTATTGGTGTGCAGGTAGCTGTATTATCCAGTATTTTCTGTTGCTGTTAAGCCCTTGCTTCTACACCGTCATCGCTGTTGATTCTGCTTAGGTGTGGCAGGTGACCGCGTTATCCAGCTGATTAGTTCAACTTGTCGCTAAGGCTGTTAAGCCTTGATGCCAGCTTGGCTAATGTAATGTGGCTCATTGCTGCAGCATCCGGTATGTATGGATGGAACATGTTTGTGGGTGGTAGGTTCCATATATTGAATTACCCTTACTTAATGACGTGTTATCTTCCTTGTCTTAGTAATGTGTTGCCGGGTGCCTGCTGTGGTGCATGTGTTCTAGCCTGCATTCCAGTATCCAAAACTACACTGCTGTTTTGTTCCTAGGTTGATTTTTGTTGTTCCCATATTAAGTTTGGTTAATTAATTTACTGTCTTGTTCTTATGATGTTTCTGTTTGGTATCATTAACTTAGATGATGGTTAGATGATGGGTAGATGGTAAATTTTGGCCTTATCTTTTAGCAGGGCTTATCGGCCTCCATGTTGGATGCTGAGCATCTGGTGGCTGTTTAGCTTTACCATCTGATTGTTTATTTTCTTTTGAGGAGTGTGTGTATTTCAAATTGTATTTACTTTTTCTTTTAAATATTTGTTTTCAGTTTATTTAATGACAGGTGCTGTGGTTTCAAGCCAAAGTAGAGAGGCAGATTATCCACACTTGATGGCGCTGTCTTGTCAGTGTGTGCAGTGTTGTTTAACAGTAATCTCACTGGGTATTGTGTGCTTATGTAACTGTGTGACTGTGTGCGTGATAATTGAAATGTATGCTTCTTTAGGAGGTTAATATCAGTTGGCCACAGCCCTGTAACCAGCTTTTGTGAGGTTTGTGTGTATTTAGAAGATCAGTAGCAAGTTGTTTTATTTTAGTTGTTTTTAATAAAGTCAGTTTTAAATTGTATTATTAAAATTGTATATTTTTGGTACCCATGTCTCTTGCTCATTTCATTAAGTGGAATTGAACCTGTTTTTCCTTGAGTAGCACCTGCGGGTGCACAGTATTTCCCTGGGTGCAAGTCCTAGGTGGCGTAATCTGCCACATTCTGGTGTAGTGGGCAGGATATCAGTCTCGCTCTCTGTTTTACTTTTTTTTTTTTAATGACTGAAATAAAGTTGCTCACATCGTGCGCACTTTCACTTTGCAAAATGCAGCGTTTATTTAGCAATTATATATTTTAGTTTTGTTGTTTTTCTGGGGTACTTGTATTGATTTTACATTTCATCTGCTTTGCGAAAGTTGGCAATCTTTATGACTGAAATCAAGCTGTTTCTACTGCCTTTTACAAAGTGAAAGTGCACGATGTGAGCAGTTTATTTCAGTATTCAAGTCATAACCACATTCCAGCCATTCGTGATCAAATAATTATATAATACTGGACATAAAGAGCAAAAAAAGCATGATGATTATTTGAATAATAATAATAAAAAACCCTGAAGAGCCTTGTGTGGATTTATGTGATGAGTTATTTTCTTAGGACAAGATTCAGATCGTCAGATCGATATTTAAGTTTCTTCATGCAAGCACTATTTGTTCTGTTGTGCACGGGCATGCACTAATATGTCTAATCTACCC
>JAOVVB010017193.1:0-16361 GCA_028570985.1 Heterobranchus longifilis | reverse complement strand
ATCTATCTATCTATCTATCTATCTATCTATCTATCTATCTATCTATCTATCTATCTATCTATCTGTCTGTCTATCTAAACTAATATTGCTATAATAGTCTTATAGTATTGTATAATTGTATAAACACTAGTGGGACCACCTGTAGAATTATTATTAGGCCTATTAATAGAGTTAAAATTAATGTTCTTATACGTAAATGCAATTTAATCTAATATGTATTATTAATAATATACAAATATGATGAGCTATACATTGTTATTATTAATTATGATTATGTTTTGGTTGTTTCTTCATTTTGTCCTAAAGAAACTAATATTTCTATAATAGTCTTATAATTTTGTACAATTGTATAAACATGAGTAGGACCACTTGTATAATTATTATTAGGCCTATCAATAAAGTTAAACGCCTTTTCTTATATGTAAATGCAAATAATCTAATACTTAATAATAATATATTAATGTGATCCTCTATAAATTATTATTATTATTATTATTATTATTATTATTATTATTATTATTATTATTATTATTATTGGCAGCTGTCATAGTGGTGCTATTAGTCTACAATTAGAAGATCTGTAGGATTTGGTTTTGCAGTGACTTTCTGAGACAGAGTATTGGATTATAGGCCTGCAGTGCGTACCGTGGCTGACAGAGATGCAGGCCCGCAGTGTTTGACCGTCTGTGGATAAATGTGGAGACAGGGCGGCGTCCTGCCACTTCTCCTCACAGGCTCCGTGTCAGAGCAGCATACTTTGACATCACTGCGAAAACACCTCATTCATCAGCGAGGCTCCGCAGCCAGAGAGTCAGAAGAAGTGAGAGGGGAGGGGGAGAAAAAAGAAGAAAAAACAACAACAGGATTTTGTATTCTCGCACCTCCGTGACAACTGCTCACTGAGACGATGGGGTGGGAGACGGTAGCGCATGGTTTGGTTACTCCCTCTGATAAAATCACATCTCTAAAATCTCTCTCTGGCTGTCAGATTGATTCTGTGTTACAACTGAGAGCAGGCAGCCACGAGACCTGCAGGACAGCACAGTCTGTCTGCATGCGTAATTACGCATTTTGGGACATATTACGCAGCGTAAATATAATATGTGCCTAAAAAATGAATTAATGTGAGCAAAGTTATTTAAGTTGTGTGGGGAATTATATTTATTTCCATATCACAAAAAGTCACACAACTTCAGACCATTGTTAGGCTATATCTCAATTTGGACATTCAAAGCAGCAAAAATGCTGTTTTCCTACTCTGTACTCAACAGTGACCCCTTACCAATTTACATGGACGTAGTTACACATATGCCAAATAATAAAGTAAATATTAATATTAATAGTGTAGTGGCAGCTCATAGATGCTCCTATAAAGCAGCAGTTATCATAGAGCACTATTACATGTAATACCAAAATGCAGGCCCAATAGTAGTAGTAGTAGTAGTAGTAGTAGTAGTAGTAGTAGTAGTGGTGGTGGTAATATAGAATATAGAAGTAATAATAATAATAATAGTAGTAGCAATAGTATATATACAATATAATGTAAAAAATAGCAATAAAAGCAGGCTCTAATTGTAGTAGCAGAAGTAAAAGGCTAGTAGTAGAAATTGTAGCCATAGAAACAGTAGTGGTAGAAGTAATGGCTGTAATAATGATAGTTGTAATATAAAACCTATGGTAATATAAGTATTAGGCTACTAATTTTGACAACAATTTCGGAATATAATAGCCTAATAATAATAATAATAATAAATATTAGCAATATATTAATATTAAATTGAGTCCAGCTCTGCAGCTATAGTAGTATAGAGTCCACATGCCCCCAGTGTGCAGTGTAGTAGTACAATAGTAAACATATTGGTAATATAGAAATACATTAGCAATATAACTGCAATATTAGTGGCATTAGTAGCCTAATATTAGGCCTAATAATAACTGTTGGAGTCCTCCCCTACACCGCAGTATTGTAATGACCCATTAGTAGCAGCAGTAGTGGTAATATTAGAAAAAAAGTAGTAGTATTGTTATTAGTAGTAGTAATGAATGGTGGAGTCCTCAGATGTCTCTGCTCTCAGTCTGTAGCTCTGCTAGTAGTAGTAGTAGTAGTAGTAGTAGTAGTAGTAGTAGTAGTATTAAGCAGTACTAAGCAGTAGTACTGGTATTAGCAGTAATGAATGGTGGAGTCCTCAGTCTATCTGCAGACTGAATGTAAACAGACACAGTCCTGCTGAATGGCTGAGAGTGTGATGAACTATTTGTTAACCTCTGCGCACGAGGACGAGCTGTAAATGAGTGAATGATTCAATTGACACCTCGCTACTTTTGATCACTTCACTCATCGCGATGTATATTCTGTTGTGACTGAGCGAATCACACAGCTCAGGACAGTTAATTCTGAGTGACAGAGTCTGACTTAAATAAACTAATTAGGAGGATTTATTGATCAGAATAAACAAAGAGGAAGACATGAGCCTGAATCAGGACATTTACCCGGAATAAAGATCAGAATGGAAGTGGAAATTAAAAATAGCCCACGCATGAATAAGCATACATTTAATTTTACCCTTTGAGAAAATATACAGTGAGATGATTAATATTTTTAAACGGCTCTACACAATGATCCATATGCATGTAGCACTATAACGTTGGTGTTAAATAAACAGTGTAAAAAGAACTTTACAAATAAAAATCCTGCTTTCAAAATCTGGCTTAAGTAAAAGTACAGATGTATTACAGTGTTTTAATATAAGTATGTTCTATGCAGACCACAGTGAGTTATATATTATATTACTGGATTATTGTTAATGGTGCATTAAAGTGAAAGTGTTTTACTGTTATAGTTTGTCGAGTTCATTTACTTTTCATACTTCCTAAATAGTGCAGTATTTCCCTCTGAAATTTAGTCAAATAAAATGGAAGCACTCAAGTAAAGTAAAAGTACCTCAAATTTGTATTTAAGTTTTTAATACACCCCACCATTATAATCAGCAGAAGCTTTTGAATAAATGTCACTAATTTAATAGTTACGTTAATATAATATAATATAAAGTAAAGAGCAGCATTACAATACTGGAAATAAAATGTATATCGACTCTAGACATGGACATTTTTTCTATTTTTATCAAATGTAATTTCATTTGATGAAAATAGAAAGTAAGAGAGAGTGAGAATGGGTGGAGCTCCATCTCTGTTCAAAGCAGAAAACTCTCTGATTGCATTTGCAAATTATTCTAAATTTTATTAGAATATTATTAATATTATTTATTATTAATATTATTATCTCTCTCTCTCTCTCTCTCTCTCTCTCTCTCTCTCTCTCTCTCTCTCTCTCTCTCTCTCTCAATTCAATAAGCTTTATTGGCATGCCATTTCACATGTGTTGCCAAAGCAATATACACAATTATAAAAAACAAAACAATTAATTAATTTTACACATAATACAACCAAATACAGTATTAACTGTTATATAACAGAACAAAATAATATGTACAAGTAAATACTGTCTCTCTCTCTCTCTCTCTCTCTCTCTCTCTCTCTCTCTCTCTCTCTCTCTCTCTCTCTCTCTCTCTCTGATTGATTGGAGGAGTTTATAGGCTGGCACCCCCATCGTGTTTCCAGCCGCTCCTCGCGCTGCACATGATTGGTCGGCCTCGTGCAGTCGCAGCCGGCAGAAGCGCCTCCTCTCATAAACTCTGTCAGAGCGCACTAACGTTTCCCATTACTTCCAGGAGAAGCAGCGACTCACTATTAGGAACTTTGCGTGCGACCTATGGCACACAACTAGCAGGTATGTGGTGGAAATGTCTCCTATTCTACTGTCTTTTCTCCTTCGTGTCGCGCCACACAGCTGCTTTAAACATCTGGCGGTGCGCGCGGCACCTAAATCATCATTTCGGGGGTATTGTTTTATCGCTCCATGCAGCCTGCCTCTCGGCCCTTATCTGTTTTGGGTCTTATCAAACGGTTATCTCTTTTGCTGTGAAGACATATTGCGTTTTGTTTCCTATCTCTTATGTGTGTGTGCTTGTGTGTGTGCTTGTGTGTGTGGGAGGACAGAGATTTGACATGGACGGATCCAGTGCCTCTTATTAAAGAGCGCTTGATGGGAGTATGGCAGTCACTGCGCTACGATTGGATGTGTTTTATTGGAGTTATGGATACAGTCAGTGGACATGCCGTGAAATTAATAACCGGATTCATAGTTTGTTAAGTGTTTTATTGTGGAAATGTAAGCTGCTCTTTTAAAGATGGAAACGATCTGTGCGTCAGAGGTAGATTTCTCCGCGTACTTGGCGAGTTTTTATCCAGATGTTTACGGGATACATTTTGATTTCAGTTGTCTAACTTTACACCAACTTTATTTTCTTCTGATTTTAACGGTTTAACTCTTTTGTCTTTGTGACAGGAGACTACTCCCTGACGATTTTTATTAACCCCTACGGTGTATGGAAAGTGCTCCTGGATGGACCTGGGCGAAAACAGCTGGTCCATGGTCAAGCGAGAAGTATCCAGCAGCCCAGGGTCACCGGCTGAGCACACCTACCTGCCCGGTGACAACAGGAGGGACACCTCGGAGGAGCTGAGGACACCTCCGATCGACCTTGACGCACTGGGTCACCGCCGCTCCGACGGCAGATCGCTACACTCCTACGTTCACTTCGGACACCATAACAACACCCTGACCACCGCCGAGGACATCCCGCTGTTTACGGATTTAGACCAGGGCAGCAAACTGGTCCTCTCCAGCGGCGCGCACAAGGCGAGCCTGCTGGTGGACCCGAGCGACATGTACCAAACACTGGCCATCGCCGCGGCGCAGAGCCAGACTGGATATGATTCCTCCTCTGGTGGTTATATGCACTCCAACCCCAACTCCCCCGTGTATGTCCCCAGCTCCCGCGTGGGCCCCATGATCCCCAGCCTCTCATACCTGCAGGCCAGCGGCTCTGCGCAGCCCAGCCACGCCGTCTCCAGCCACTCGGTGTGGTCGCAGTCCGCCCCGGAGAGCCCTTCATACAGCACCGGGAGCCCGCACACCTCCAGTCGGTTCCACTACCCTCCCAGCCCGCCCATGAATAACGGGACGCCCAGGGACAGCGGCTACAGTAACACGCTGAATGTGAGCAGCAGAGACCAGTACGGACTCTCCCGGCCCCTCAGCGGGACCTACGCGAGTCCATACTCCCCTTATGTTGCACCGCAGCTCTCCCAGCTGCCCTCGCCTTGGACCGGCGGACCTTTCGATAACACCATGCTGCACACCTTGCAGAGCAGAGGCGCGCCCCTGATCCGAGGACCAAACGGAGGTGAGAAATAAGTAAATGAGGACATAATGATGGGATAGTTTCATGATTATTAAATTCCTTTAATCAGACATGCAACCAAAGTGTCTTTAGGCTGAGACTGCAGTGCGCTTTTGTAACAGAACATGATCTCTACGTGGAGGCCAGAGCTCAAAATATCGAAAAGAATTAACCGAACTATGTTTAATAAAGTTCCACAAAAATATGATTCATGTGTTTAAAATTGAGACGGATTTAGTCTGAAAAGGCATGTGCGTAAAACAGGCCTATTGTGTGCGCATAGGCCTGTAACTGTCAACATATGTGTAATCATAGAATATTAAAAAAGTAAATTTTATTTATTTATTTAAAAAAAAAAGATACATGTATTTAAAAGTGTGTCAGGGTTATAACATGAAATCTGATCGGATTTAATTTGCTTCATCTTGCATATCAGTGTCCGAGAAACGCAGTATGAAACTGATAACCTGTGAGCAGATGTTGATGTTTAAAAGTTGTGCCTGTGCGTTATGCTGATTTATGTCTTTCTTTTTAGTTTCAGATATTCTCGACGACATGGGGGAGAGCAGAGAGTGCGTGAACTGCGGCTCCATCTCCACGCCGCTCTGGAGGCGCGACGGCACGGGCCACTTTCTCTGCAACGCCTGCGGCCTTTACAGCAAAATGAATGGGCTGAGCCGGCCATTAATTAAACCACAGAAACGGACGGTAAGCAGAGGAACACTTAACCGCTCAATTTCCTGCCTAATCGTTTCAAACCCTGTCTGGAGGTTATCGCCGATGATATCCAGAAAAAAAGACCTTTATCTAGCTTTAGGTCAGAGTTTTTTCCCCTAATAGTTTTGGCTTCATTATATCTGTGACTGATCATAAAATAGGCAGACATCTATTTGTAAAATACATGAAAACATTCGACCTTTTAGTTTGTGCTTATTGCTCAAATTTATGACATAATTTAGCACATTACCCAATAATATTAATTTATCAGCTAACAAATATAAAAAAATGAGTGATAGGAAGATTTGCTCACGAAGAGATCTATTAGAACATTCCCCATAATTTATTTTAATAGAATTGAAGGCACTGATTTAATTGGATTAAAACCACCACCAATACGTATTTGTTAAGGTAATTAATCAGGCCCTTAATCTGTCACCCTGCTTCTGTTTGGTAATTCAATCTTAATGGCTGACAACAAGAGCGAATCTTTTCCTGGTGCCATTACGCGCATTACGCACCGCTTTTTTTTTTACTGGGAATCCGATGTCACGTATGACTCCTTGAAAATAAACATCCTGTTAAAAGCCGTGCGTAAATGGCAGTTAAATGGAGATCATAATAGGCCCCGTATTATTGTTAGGAAATAGGGTGTGAATGGTCGGATTGTAATTAAATTAGTGGAGTGTGGCTTTCACTTTAAAAACCATTGTGTTTAACTTTAAGTGACAGACAAAGACTCCAAGACTCGACAGATCTATTAATATCACATTGAAATGTTGCAGTTATATAATGATTAAAATCATTAATTCAGTGTTATGTTTTTGTCACCAGTCAACGTCCAGAAGAATCGGCCTGTCCTGCGCTAACTGTCAAACTAGCACGACCACTTTGTGGCGCAGAAACGCGGAGGGAGAGCCGGTGTGTAACGCCTGTGGGCTCTACACAAAACTACACGGGGTGAGTCGACATTTTATTTCACATTTCTTTCAAGCCCAATTTGTTTAATCAAAGTTGCCAGCCTATCACGAATCCAAATAATTATTGGTCTCCTGAAATGATGCAGGTACCTCGGCCGCTCGCCATGAAGAAAGAAGGAATCCAGACAAGAAAAAGAAAACCGAAAACCTTGAATAAAACAAAGGGATCCTCTGGTGAGTCACTGATCATTGCTGCTCATATCCGTATGGATACGTATCATCACATTTTTTTTGCTTTTTTATAATATGATTTCAGCAATATATTTTATTTTTTTAGGAAATAACAACTCTGTCTCTATGACTCCCACATCCACATCTTCATCTAATTCAGAAGATTGCTCGAAAACCAGCTCTCCATCCGGACAGGTGTCAGGGGTAAGACCTTTCTTTTCTTTCTTTAGATTAAAATGTTTTCTGCTCCATTTAAATTCAAAGCATCAGATATATCATCATTGGACACACGTGTGCTATGTGGCACAAGAGTTAAAAGAGTTAAATAATGCAGGGATAGAATACCATAATTGTAAAATAAGATGGAAAATTAAAACAGACTTGATAAAAATACAAACAAGATGGAAATAGAATACATAGAATGCAGAACATAAGATGGAAAATAAAACCCACTTAATAATAATAAGAATACAAATAAAGTTGAAAATATTAAAATCAGTGCCCATATTTGCAGCATCAGTGGTGGAAATTTGAATTTTTAAGGCAGAAACTAAAAAAAATACCATCATTACAGTTATTTTAAAGGTGATGTCAGTGGTTTTTCATTTATTTATTTATTTATTTTAAAATAAGTGTTAAATAGCTCTACATTCAGACAGCCATCACAGAGTGTTTTGTCAGTAACATGGGTCCTCTGCTCTGCAGTAAACAAAAAAGACATTTTCTGGTATCTTGTTCCCATCCAATCAGCAGAGAGGATTCCAGAAATATCTTTTCTGTTTACTGCAAAGCAGAGGACCCGTGTTACTGACAAAACACTCGATAGTGATTTTTTAAAATTTGATTTTATTGACAAAAGAATTATGTACAGCAATTCAGGTAAATGTAACAAATTGCACATACAAGAATAAGTAACTCTGTATCAGTGACAGCTGTCGGAATGTAGAACTATTTAACACTAACGTTAACAAAATGTAAATCACATACAGCACATTTAAATGTCATACTTTGTCCTTGATGCATCTTCAGGTTTGAATATTTTCTAATGAACAAATTGAAAGCATTGTAGTTTTTACCACAACAGGTGTTTTGCTAAAAAAGATCACATGCAGGCTGACTGACTGCTGCTAACAAATGTGTCACCATAATATCACAGTGACGTGAGCTTCACATTGTTCAGGATCTGCTGCTTTTTTTCCAGTGATGTAATGCAAATGGTATCTCAGTCCAAACATGAATCACATTCTAAATAGAGACAAATGCTTTTTCTATACAAGAAATATCTGCTTTAAACCTTAAATGGATTCTGTATCCTGCAGGCTGTCAGGGGGGGGGCACTTTATATCATGAGAAACTCTGCAGGTACTCAAGTACTCAGGTCATGTGATTTCATGCCAGCATTAAAAAAAAAAAAAAAATTCAAAATAGCAGCCTACATGGACACATTGACACATTGTTATTTTTCATGTTTATTATGTTTTTGTGGATTTTGTTTTAGAAAATAGTTTTTAAGGATGATTTTATATGTTCTTGTTGAAAAATAATAAATTAAAATGTCAAAGGTTTGGTAATCTGGCATTGAATGTGTGTATCCTGGTGGATACATTGCCCACATAAGGGAAATAATTACTCACAGATATACTTATGTTTTCAGGCCTATACTCTGTTATTATTTTACTCTAAAATGTGTATTATTGGTTAATTCACCAGTCTGTCGACATTTCTCCAGTTGAAGAAAGAGAGAGGTGAAGTCACCTGATGCTTCATCAGATTCAGAGGAGAGAAACAGAAACTTAGTAAATCATCCTTAAAAAAAACCTATATTTTCTAAAAGAAAATCCCACCAAAACATAATAAACACATAGGCTGTCATTTTATCCTGAGCTTGCATTGCTGATAGGCAGGGACGGATTAACTGTTTGTAAAATGTTTTAAAAGTTGGCACATGAACTATTTAAAAAATGGGAAATTATGAATGTATACCCTAAATGGGCAACGTAGTATAAATGGGAAAAATAAATGTCATATTTTAAAAGACAATCATGAAATTAGGTCATTTGACCTACATTTTCCAAAATATGTATTTGTGCTTGTCCATTTAAGGGCTAAAAATCCAATAATGCATATTGTGTTTGTTGTTGCAGGTCAGCTCGTCTGTGCTGTCCAGCTCCGGGGAGGGGAGCGGCTCCGGCTCAGTGGTGAAGTACCCGGGACAGGACGGCCTGTACACCAGCGTCGCTCTGTCCCAGACGTCAGATGTAGCTTCAGTGAGGGGGGAACCCTGGTGCCCCATGGCCTTAGCTTGAACATCTGAAATCTTTGGGAGGACAGCAATCCCTGGCCCCTTCTGTCTGGATGCTCTGTGGTGTGGAAGTATTCTGGGGGGCAATGTTTGTGTCCTTCCTCGCAGCTGATGCAGAAGAAGAAGAAGAAGAAGAAGAGTGGGACGGGGTGAGAAGAAGGGTGACCTTCAGTCACTGTAAGCTTGAAGCGAGCGTGGAATAGCTGGGATTGTTTGGGGGATCTTGTTGCCTTAAAAAAACAAAGGGAATCGCCAGCAGATGATCAATCAGGTGGCCTGCTTTGGATGGTTTCTGGACCCGCCGCCATGCACTCTCCCATTCACCATGGCACAGCACCAGATCTACTTAAAAATAAAGCCATCATGTACATAACGGATTTCCTCTCTGAAGAATAAGCTGTTGATTGGATACCACTGCTTCAGAAAGCGTTATATTCTTTAAAGGACATTTAGTTTTCTTTCCACAACTGGAATCATGCCACAAGTGCCAATAAGACAACTTTTATGAATCAAAAGAAAAAAAATATTTATAAATCTTCCATTGTTGAAAACATGGCTATGATTGTTAATAAAGATATCAATATAGAGTAGAAGTCTTCTTTTCTAATTTTCCTTTATAAGTTTGTAGTACAGTAGTGTTGAATGTGCACATGTTTTCCACTGAAAGCTCTTACTGTATCTGACTGAAACTAGTTTGGTTTAAACAGGGTATAAATGACTATGTCAAGGAGTGGTTTTGTTTAATTATTTACTGAAAAAATGCAAATAATCAACTTTTTTTTTTCAATTTTTGATACTGAAATGTTCAGCTGTTGGGTAGCATTAAGGTACTATTCTCAAAGCAGAGCTACAAAAACTCTTTTACATGTAAAGCAGTTGGTTTGTTTGAACAAAGCACACCCAGAATAGCTGTGGGCCTACTGACCTTTATGTTACAAGACATAAACTGCAAAGTGTTGGCTGCACTACCTGACTCACTATAAACTGTATACCTTTCACAATGCAAGCATGTACGATTGCGTCATTTTATACCAAAATTAGACCAAAGTCGAGAGTGAGGTCACCTCTGAACAAATTCATGACTTTGACTAATCCTGTGAGGATTAAAGGGAGTGTAATGGCTCCGTAGTTTAACACTAATGAGGTGTTAAATTGGACAACTAAAAAAAGGCAATAAAATAAATATTACAATGTGAGATTTTCATCAGAATGCACACTCATTGTGGTGTCGATTTTGCAGCTGCATGGGCGGCATGCAAAATCAAAATTTAAGAGGTTATGTTTGATTTTGTCTCCATGTCCTCCAGTGTGGGCGGAGTCTCAAAAAGCCATTTCAGGCCACAATGCAATCATGGGGTGATTTCAACCTGATGAGTTACATGTGAAAGTTGGCACAAAGAGGATTATTTCTTATCTCATCTTATTTTCTTTTTTTCCCCTCACATCTTGCTTCATCCAAAAAAGGGCATGTCATTCTTTGTTCTGGACTTATTTATTTCTTATCATGTTTATTTTAGCATCATTTTTGCTGTTGTTTTCTTTCTTCTTTTTTTTTTATAAGAAATTATTTTATTTAAATTTCAGTCCAATAAATTGTTCTGGTGATGCAAATGAATTTACAGTTACCCTGTGTTTTAAAGAAAAATAATCAGTATTTTGAAGCTGTGGAAAGAACTGTGTTCTTGCATAATATTACTCAGGCATACTTTTATGTGAGGCAATCATAGCCATGCTTTAACTCCCCATTTCTCCCTGGAGGAACAAAAACTGGCTTTATTATCTTACGTGTTTTCATGATTGGGAGGGAAGCACACAAAGAAAAAAAGAAAAAAAAACATTAAGAATGCAAAGCAAGGTTTTCCTGGGAAAAAATAAAATGTTTTCAAAAAATTACATCTCAAACCAAAATCTATTCTTGCAGATTTTTGATTTCCCTCTTTTTTTTTCTGGCTGGTTTGCCTCCACATTCTGCTTATGTTTCATTAAAGCCTGCCTTTATTCTTCCTGACAGCTTTTTTACTTAAGAGTTTTTCTTTTCTACCAGCCCCCTAAAGGCTCAAAGCACAATCCACTTTCCTGTGTCCTCTTGAACCAGCAGCTCAAAGTACCTGTCACAATGTTTACTGTACTTAAGCGAATATGGCCTGTGAGTAATACCACATGAAAAGATTTTAGAGATGGTTAAGATTTATGTCTGGGCTTAGCGTTATCTGTCTGCTCTTTGACATATTGATTTAGCTGAGTTTATTGAGTGTGGAGGAATGTGCTGCACAACACAAAAGGCCACATCCACAGTTTGGAGATGAACATTGTAATTGCACTTCTTTCTTTTGCAAAAAAACCCAAACTTTTTGACATTGTATTAGAGTGATACAGCCACTGCCATTTCTTTCAGCCAAAGATTATCCATCATAAAGTTTTTCACTGTTAGTGTTACCAGTGTCAAGTTTGGCTGTAAATGGCAAATGGAAATGTGCGGCATGTGTTCATTGGCTGCTGGGTGTTATACAAAACACAAGACCACCGGGCATTAAGTCCTTGAGCTTCCACGCAGATAAATTACTAAACCACCTTCAGTATGTAAATGCAAACTAGTGTTGAACTCAAAACACGAGCAAATATTTATAGGTTTGTGAATTTATGAGGTGGTCCTACCTTGGCACTGTCTGACTGGTATCCATGGTGCTGCGAGGGAGGAAATATAAACACAACAGTGCAGAAATCCTCCCTGTGCGGGTGGATGTTCGCAGAGCGGAGGGTCACATCATCCACCACGTTCACACAGAGCGATGCAAACAGCAAGCTTACAGTTATTATCTGTAAATGATGGAAAGGAATGTGTCACCAGAGTTGCAGCTTTGGGACAGAGTGGGAATAATAAGTAGCCTGGCATCACCAGACTAATTCGCAAATGTAAAATTAGTGTGGGACCTCGCAGTTCATTTTAGATTTCTAAGACCACAATGCCTTTGGAAGCAATTGGACAGACCTATAACCAATCAGAGCAACGAAACCTGACCTATAACCAATCAGAGCAACAAAACCTGACCTATAACCAATCAGAGCGACGTGCTGGCGCTTGGTCTGTTTTGAAACAAGGAAAAAATGACGGCCTGGTCACAAACTTTCTAACTTTGCAGCTAAACAGAACACTAAAATGTGTTTCTGAAAACATTTTAGGCAAGAAATAAACAATACAGTAACAGAATCTTGATTTATATTTGACTGCCTATTGACTGTTTGATTTCTGCTGAAAGTCGCCATGTTACATGGTAGCTCTTTTTTTCAAAACACCAACATGCAGTCGGCACAAACTCTCATTTTACAGCTAAACAGAACACTAAAATGTGTTTCTGGAAACATTTTAGGTGAGAAATAAGCAATGTAGTAACAGAATCTTGATTCACATTTAGCCCTGCCTAGTTTCACAGTTTGGTGTGAGTTTCCTGAGCATTGCGTGAATGGGTACCTGCAGCAGCCATCTTTGTTGACAATAATGCCTCACGCTGCTCCTCTGTGACAGAGGCTCATAGGAGATAAACAGTTGTGATTGGATCTATACGTTTTTAGTGGATGGAAATCTGGAGAGAGAGGACAGACCCACGCAAAGTGAAAGAAATGAAGGTAGCAGAGAGGTCTGGGATTCCAGGCTAAATAATAAGTGATCAAACGTTGTAAAAAGGGGAAAGAGATAGACAGACAAAGAGAGAGAATGCAGAGATCTTGATGGCTGCAGAGGGTTGAAAGTCCTCGCAGAGTAAACAGCACACGCTAACAGCAGCAGCAGACTTCAGGCCCCGGGGCTGTTTGGCCATGGGGCAGCAGTATGGCCCAGTGGCTCCCTCAGGAGATGCCCGTTGATCTTTCCATGTTGCCTTTCAAAGGAGAGCACCACTGGCCCTGCCTCCGGAAGAGATGGGATCTCTGACTCAGCCCTTTTGGGTTTCCTCGACAGACACTGGGGCACATTCTGGGAGAAACAACACTTAAAAACATGATAGCTGTCCTGCTTGTGGAGTCAGATTTAGAGTACCTTTAAAAAAGATCTTTGATGGAAAGAGGGTTTGTGCATATAAATAATGTATTATTCTGTGATTTATTCTCCTTGTCAGATTCATAGAAAGCCAAACTGTGCTTTCAAAGCTATGTCCACACTGCATTTCAGCAAACATATCCACGACTGTATAGGAAAGAATAAAGGCGCCTCCTCCACCTCTGTAATAAATATCTCACAGCTTTACTCACAGGAAGTTTGTTACACACGAGGGGAAGGTTCAGTGCAAAAATAATAAGTAATGATGAGAAACTCCTCTCTCTAATAATAAAACAGCAGTTAAATGAAAAGTTTGGCTCCACTGTGGAGATTGCATCACTATGTATAGTCAGTGTTACTTATTATTACAGAAACAGTGGGAGTGTATTCAGGGAAGGCTGGGTGTTGGAACGAATGACACTTCTGGGGAAGAGTGTATTGTGTGTGTGTGTGTGTGTGTGTGTGTGTGTGTGTGAGAGAGTGAGTGTGTTCTAAGGAATGCCAGGAAGTTGTAATGGGAATAGGGCCTAATGGGAGAGGATAAGATTGAAGGCTGAAAGTGGAGGAAAAGACAAAAGGAAAGAGCTTTGTTATAATGAAAAAAAGGAAAAGTTCCTTGACAACCTATAATACTTTGAAAGATAATCAAAAGCTACACATGGGAACAAACAGTCAAGCTGTTTATTTTCCAAATCACTGATTCATTCTGATGATTTCTTTTTCATAAAATGTTCTGTCCCGATAATGATTTGTTATAGTTTCTATAGGGATGTTGGATTTTTAGGCATCAATGTGATGTAGTCGATTGATTCACTGAATTAGTTATACCTTCAAAAACAGAGTTCCTTTATTGATTTACCAGAAAATATACTGACACATACAGGTTTTCACTACATGATTATTGTGGCCAAAATAATTCATATCATTGTGATATCTATAGAAAATTTGGAGGAAAAATTAATCTTTAAATTCATTTCTGTTTTGGGCAAATAGGTGGAGAGAGATATAGTCTGTAACCACAACTGTACAAATGCATAAAAAGAATATTCTCCTCATTATTTCAGTCGCTGCCCAAAACAGCACAGATCTGCTGACACCAGGATGGGGTGAATGTCATGCGCACTACTGCGCGTGGCCTCTGAGATCCGCACTTTGCCCAGCCAGAGACACCGTCAGACCAAATGCATCATGGGATACACCTTGCCCTCCATAGGCCACATGGTGGGCTACAGCTAGCAGCTAACAACAGTTTCTTTCCATATGGATAAATGGATAAATAATCCCAGAAGACTAAAAACGCTGCTGTTCCACGCTGGATTACAAAGCTTCTGAAAGTCATAGGATCACACCGGAGCCCTCGTTGGAAAGGTAAGCAATTTAAGTCTGTAGACTGCAGTGTTTGGAGGTATTAAAAAGATTGTAAATAAAATATTTTGATGTTGACATTGCCCATAGTGAAAAGGCGACCAGATGAACTGATAAACAAAAACAATGTGTGGGGCGTTGAGGGAGAAGACAAAGCTAAAAACTAAAATGTTTATTTGGATTATTATTATCTGGATTATTTACACAATATATATTATGTGGTATCAATATTTCATTTTTTAAATATCATTTATATCGTCAATACCGGTATATCGCGACAACCACACCCCTACATATTATATTTTACCATACGAAATTACATATAGTAGTCTGGGTAGATATTATCCTGATAATCATCAAAATATGATTAAAAATCTTAAAATGGCAGAAGCCCAGTGCAGCCTATTAAATGATTAAAATTACATTTGTGGTTTTAATTGTACATGCAAGGAACACTCTACTTCTTTTAATAGGCTCCATCAAATGAGAAGATGGATTTTCCGTAAAAAATAAAATAAATTCTACTTGATTTTAAATTTTACTTTTGGTGCTCTGGCCAAATTAATGTTACGGTTAGAGGAAAAACTGTAATAAACTGCAGTCAATTCACTCGTGAGGATATTCACGATTAATGGAAATTCACCACAATCAATTTATTGTGATCACGATAAAATCGATTATTTTCCAATACCCATGATGATGACAAGGTGAGGAGGTGGTTGAATGTTTGGCCTTGAATTTAACTTTTTTTTGTGAGTTTCATCTGATGTCAACCAATATATAAATATATAAACCACTGTCCATGATGTAGCTGTTGTAGCATCCAGGAAAGGCAGATTTGAGACCCACAGGTTGTTTAAAAAATAAAAAAAAATACAAATTTAACATTTGTCCTTTGGATGATAGAAACTCTGCGGCCCATATGTCCTCCATCCCTCAAACAATGAAGACTAGATGCTGCAGAGAAATGTATACTGGGGGAAACAATATTTCCCAAGCTGAATATTTTAGCGTCTGGTGCTACACGCAAAACAAATAAAGCTCTACTCTGATATGCAAACATTGAAGACAAATAAAACGATGTAGCGATTAAATGCCTGGCCTACCAGTGACAAAGCTGGTCACGTTTTGTGTTTGCTCAATCTGTTGTTCCTCCTAAAGGTGCAGACTGCCGGGAACTTTCTGCTACGAATTGTGTGCCAAACTGGCACTCACAAACACACAGACAGGAGGTCATTGTAAAGGAGAGTTGTAGACAGTTTGCTTTTGAATGAGGGCAGTGGAAGCATTTCTTTTTCTTTTTTTTTTCACCTTTTTGATTTGTTGATAGTACAGCTGAAGACTGGGCTGAGAGAGAGAGTGGTTCCCAACCTTTTTCCTTAAGGGACCACTTTTCTATCATTGAGTAAACTGACAACCCCTGACTAAATGACACATTTTGTGGATATTTCATATTATATTCAGTGCAGAACAATAACAGTACAGATCAG
>JAOVVB010017166.1:0-16362 GCA_028570985.1 Heterobranchus longifilis | reverse complement strand
CTTCCTGCCTTCCTTCCTGCCTTCCTTCCTTCCTGCCTTCCTGCCTTCCTTCCTTCCCGCCTTGTCAGTGGTGTCATTGTCAAAAAAAAATACTTGTAACTATACAATTTTAAACACAAGTTTAAACACATTTATATATCATATCACATTTAATTCAGTGCCTTGAAATATCTGGATTTATGGGAATGGTGGTGGAACATTTAATCTGGGGTAGAAAAGAATGACGATAATGTAGAAACAGAATGTATAATTCTATCTTTTTGTTAAATCTAAATTATTTGCTTTGTTCTGTAGCCCACAGTACATTTTGACTACTGTATTTGTACATTAAATATCCTACATTTAGCCAAGTAGGTCATGGTGTGTGGTAGAAAACCACGCCACCATGTCTACTGTGCAGTTCTCTTCTTGCCCCTTGTCTTTTTTCTCTCTAACATGAAATCGTTCTCCTGTTTCTCACCAGTCTACTTATCATACTCTGCCTTTCTGTTTTCCCTGCTGTTCAGAATTTTTAACCCTGTCTTGGCAAATGTTGCATCCTTTGTTATGACTATCTTCTAATCCATGTCTGGCAATTTACTCAATCCAGAACAAATTAATTTCTCACCTGCTTGCACATATATTATTTTGTGATGGCCTCAATTTCACTAACTCTTGCAGAATTTGAGATCCTTTTTTTTAAATTTTTTTTTTAGAACATCCTAATGCATCCTAATGACAATAGTCTGTGGGGGTTGAGGTCTGATGACAGTTTGCAGGAAAAGGCCATGCATGCCAGCACTTGCTCTTCCTTGGAATTTAGAGCCTGGTGTAGTTTTGATGCAATGGAAAATAAATAATTTGAACTTTAAGTCAGAGAGTATGTGTCACGCCTCTGCCATCGTACTTGGCGAGTGCGTCTCCTCACGCAAGCCTTCAACAGTACAGCTGTAATCTTAAACTTTGATTAATCTGTTTTAAAAGATCTTTCTGACTTGGTGAATTTTGTTGTCAATCATAGGAAATCTGATCTGATGAAGATCCATGTATCCTACATGGATCTTCATCAGATCAAAACATTGTCATTAAACTTTTGTGGAGGCATTACCTCTTCTTCATTGACATTCATAGAAATTGACAATTTAATTTTGAATTTAAAATTAATAATTACATTGCAGTTAACAGTGCATGGCTTTTCCATTTTTTTTAGATTGAGCTTTACATTTTGAAAGTTAATCTTATTTTGAAATTCTCTATAAAACACTCTCATTTAAAGTCACTAATTAGCATATTGGGACACATTTAAACCCTCTAAATGAAACATCTCAAACTGTATAGAACATTAGATGCCTCACTGCTCTTCTCACATCCTCACCTAAAAGCGATGAAGGCAGGAGGTATAGAGGGAGGATTGTGGAGGAATGCTGTTTGTGTGTATGTGTCTTTATAAGGAATATCATGTTCATCACATTAGTGAAACTAGATCCTCCATTACTGCTCACAGCCCACACATCGCCCCCTTTTTGTAACCATATACAACATACACACACACATGGAAGACCACAAATGCACACGATTCGTCCACCTTTGTTTCACAAATAGTGGGATATGTTTGCTTAAAAGCAAATATTGAAATGCAACTTTTCTGTAAAGAATGTTAATATTCAGCAGTAGAGGATCTACTCTATCAGAATATCTAACATCAAAACATCAATGAAGTATATTGTTGCTGGCTCCATACCATGAAATATATAGTAGTACTCTGATATGAGACAGAGGGGGTCCACTCTATGATGAATACTTCTCTGATATGTAACAGTCGGGGCCCAATATTTCTATAATACAAGACAGAGTGTGTTCCTGCTGTGGGCCTGGATAAAATCTATATCCTAGCCCACCCAAACCCACATTCACACGTACACACATCACACACACACACGCACACACACGCACACACACACAGTGTTGGTAGTAATTATATGAGTATGAACCCAATGGTGGTGGAGGCCTCTGGACTCCTGGTACCCCTTAAATACTAACATACACCCTTGGAAAAACGAGATGGGCAACGCACGCACGCACGCACACACACACACACACACCTGAAAGTAGAACCCACCATGCATCAAAACCATTGTAAGATCCAGAGCCAGAATCCAGGCTGCTCTTAATTCAACACTGCTTTTGCCCTCTCCTCTCCCTCTATCATTCCAGCTTGAATATTTCTTTTTGTCAATCATAGGTTAAAGGGATGCTCCTAAATTTGGTCTGGAAACTGATAGTCCCTTTTAAACCCATTTGAACCTGTGTGCTCATGAGTTTGGAAGTCTGATGTTTGAGTGGTTTGAGGTTCTGCTATCAGTGAGTATCCACTGAGAAACGCCTGCAGTTTGGTGTTAGCATACAGAAAAGCTAACAGTATTGTAAGTTGATTGAAGTCCGAGTGGCTTAAACAGCTTTTTAAATTTTTTTATTAAGATAAGTTTCTCTACGAATGTCTGTAAGTAATTATTACATGATAAATGAGACTTATGATATACTTTTGCTTGTTGCACTTTAGTAGGGGGTAGGATTGCAATGGTATGAGATTTTCACTGTACACAGTATTACTCAGTTATTATCATTATTAGTTACAATGACCTTTAAAGGAATTCACTTTTTTTTTTTTTTGCTTTAATATAATTGAAACTTGAAACTATTTTTAATGGACGTATTTGTGAAAAAGTTTCCCTTTTGAAAATGAATAAAAAATGTAGATAAGCAAATGTATGTGTTATGATAACTGTCAAACTGGTATACCACTGCAACCCTAGTAGGGGGGAAATAGTTCCTCATTTTATACTCCAGTGAGTGCTGCAGATGAATACCTAACGTTTCTTTAAAAAAATGATTCGACCTCCTATCACGTTTTGGGACATTTTTACAAACTTTGACATGTAGAGAAAGACAGGAACTATTGTGTGTAAGGATGACCTGCAGCAAAGGTCCCAGACTGGATTCAAACCATGGGGGCTGTGTGGTAGTAAGTATTTCTTTCCCTGTAAAGAGATATATGGTTGGAAAGTTAAGAAGCCTAGGGAGACGCAGGAGACAAGATCCTAGTGTTAGACAGACGTCCATTTTGGTCCTAAGGTGCCGTTTCCTCACCACTAAGCCATTTCTGGCACACACTCAGCTACTATTTTGTACCGAACTGGCTCGCTGGTGTTGAGGGATTGATTCCGCTTGTCTCCCGCTTTTGGACGGTAGACGGCGACTTAGCTGGCAGGGGCCCCTCCGCTCACAGCTGTCTCATACATAGTTTGTACACAAGCCGTGTCCCGTTACATCCGCACTGTCTCTGCTGCTGCCAAATGAGCATTTCTGAACAACATTGTGTATGAATCAACTTTGTGTGTATGTGTGTGCATGTGTTCTAATATGTGTGCGTCCACCTGTTCTGTCCATCATGGGGGGGGACAGCTGCGGAGTCTGTTAGGCGTCAGGCTGCCAGTGAAGGACATCCATCACGGACGCTGCCCAGCTGGTCCACACACATGAACACATGTATAGAGGCGAATGCATTCACATCTATCACCAGCTGTGGAAAGTGCCTACTGTAAATAATATATACAGTACGCACAACACTCACAGAGACGCACACATCACACATTTTTCCATGACCCCTGTTTGCTACTTTGGCTCTCATGCCCGTTTGTTACTTAGTCTGTTTGTAATGGCCACTAGCTAATTAGTTTGGATTTAAATCTCAGGCTCAGTGAGTTTTAAATGGTGCAATCTGACTGACTGTCTAGACATTTTGGAGGTGGGACATCCTGCTAGAATAATGTGATAGAAGGAGATTTTTCCAGGCGGTGGACAGATGGACAAACAGTCCAACCATAGCAAAGTGGAGGCAGTTTCATGAGACAAGGCGTCAGGGCGTTTACAGCCCACTGTGGATTTACCTGATTTAATAGGGGGTAAAATAAATGTGTATTTGTGCTTGTGTGTGCTTTTAGAACAGAAAGCCCCACCTCTGCGGCTCATGATTTTGTGTGTACAGTAATTTCTCCCACACCTCTCCTCCTGCCCTCCTTCCTTTCCCCCCA
The DNA here is from genome assembly GCA_028570985.1 of Heterobranchus longifilis. Taxonomy (NCBI): domain Eukaryota; kingdom Metazoa; phylum Chordata; class Actinopteri; order Siluriformes; family Clariidae; genus Heterobranchus; species Heterobranchus longifilis. The sequence goes on along the minus strand of JAOVVB010017166.1, from coordinate 12,292 downwards.
GCTCCCTCTCACTTTACCTGCATCAGCTTAGCTTTTCTCTCCCTGCCTCCTACGCCTTTGCTTTTCTCATCTTTTGTTTCTCTTCTTTTTGACAGTTACGTTTCTTTTCCTAATCATTCTTCCCAGCCTGTCGTCACTTTTTTTTCCCCCTCCTTCCATCCCTTCCTCTTTCCTGCTCTGTTACTCCATCCCTCACTGGCCCAGGTCTCTCCTTCAGTCTGTGAGGGAGGTGGTGCATGTTGCTTTAGTCGAACTAGGACAAGGGCTGGGCGATGTGGACCAAAAATCACATCTCTGTATTTTAGGTGTGTGTGTGCGTGCCTGCGTGTGTGTCCGTGTGTATTCGTGTGTGTATACCTACACATACAAAAATAGTGTTTAGTTTGTTTATTTACTGTCAGTGTTGTGTTTTAAAAGTTTAAGTTTCACACTGTGCTATACTTTTTTATTTATGAACATCTTTCACATTATACCATAAGAATAGTAAGCAGAAAGCAAATAATAAATGAAAAAAATGTTAAAAGTGAGGTCATGGGATGATCAGTAAATCAAGGCAAAGTATTGCACACAGTACATACAATAATTATGAAAGATCTGTCTCATTGGCTGAATAAACACACCATTTCCCCACCGTTTTTCTCCTAATTCTTTTTGGAGTCGTTAGGTCATTTGTTCTAGAAGATGTAGGTGCTTAACAATATTGACTCACTGTGTGCTATATATATATTTTTTTTTTTACAAACTTCACTCCTGTCCAGGTTTCTGTCCCTCGTGGGTGGGAGTGCAGACCAGATCGGGAGTGCAGGCCTGCGACAGTGTGTGGACAGTAAGGTTAGGACCGGCAGTGTCGAGGAGCTGGCCACGACAGTGGACACCACACCCGAGACCCTCAAACTCATCATAGATGGCCTCACGCAGCCCCCCGGGTTTGACATCAGACAAAGTAAGACTCCTGCCATTCACAGTCGCACTGAAATAAGACCAGGATTTTGTTTTTGCACCCAACACCTGATTAACAGCCTGACTGAAATTGCGGAAGAACACAAAGTATCAGAATACAGAGTCTATGTGCATACATGTCTAAGAGGAAAACATACAGCACATTCATGCATTTTAACTCAACATTACACAGATTTCTTAAATTGTTTGATATTTCAGATGAAGAGAGGAATTGAACAATGTTTACATGCATTTATGTTCATTACACACCACATTTATTAATTAGAGTTAAACTCCTCAAGGTCACACATCTGTTATTACTACATACATTTTGTGCAAATGTCTGAATCATATAAAAATTCATAGACTGCACTTATCTGCTACCTATCAGTCGCAGTAACTTCTCATAGTCTCTCCTCTTTCCTTCGTAATGTCCTTTATTGGTCCCTACGGACTGATGGAAAGTTGAACTTTTATTTGTCTTTTCTTGCCTTTATTATAATAGGCATATCTTAGCAGTGTAACTTAATAGGATCCGACAGTGCTGTGGCTTCCTCCCTGTAGCCCAACAACACAAGTAGTACATTCTGACAGGGTGTGATGGGTCCAGCAGACTGTGATGTTCAACACAATATCTTTACACATACACACATACCTCTGTTTTCCTCCTTAATCTCATCAGGCACACACAAACATACCAATACAATCATACACACTCACAAACTTTTAGATTTTCAGCCGTTTTGTTGTCGCTCAAATTCATTCAAGAAACCATCACATCACAGTCTCACTTTTTTGTTCTTTCTCTTGTCTATATTTTGAAAAATATGTGTATGAAATACAAGGGCAGTTAGCTAAAACATGTATTGTAAAAAAAAAAAAAAAAAAACTAGTATATGTTAGATTTAACAATTCAATTGAGTGCTAAAGAGGGAATATAAGTAAAAGTCTAATTGCTATAAATTCTGATAAAAGCTATAATGCTGCTATGTGTGAAGGAACCGTCCTTATTCTGTTGTGACTGTCGGACAAATAATAAGTCACTGAGAGCTGGTATTTTGAAGATAGTACCCACTATTTGAAAAGAAAAGAAATGCGAGAAATATTATGAACCAAAGGTATAGTTGCTATTATTGTACGTGTCTACTTACTACATACTCACTGATTCTGGAAACATCATTTTAAGAGTGACCATTTCTGAAAAATGAATTGGTCAATTAGCCTTCTCCTCCATGTTGTAAAGAAACAGGACAAGGCTACTTGTACTTTGTTGTCCTAAAATAAGGATAGAAGTGCAAACTTAAATGAACCTCTGTTTCTAAAACATTTTCGCAATTGCTGTCTGATTTCCAGACTGGTGAGTTAAATACAAAATAACGTCCGTGCCTTATTACCAGGCTCTCCTTTTTCATACAGTTTCATGCGGAGAGAAAAAAAAAAAACAGTCAAGCCTGGATACCCAGTTAGTGCCGGCTAACTCTTCTTAAAATTAAGGAACGCAGCTTCAAGGTTCATTCTCAGGTTGGCCCTATTCGGTTGCAGCACACTACGCTTGGCCTCCGAGCCAGTGCTCAGCTGAGTAAACAGATGGGCCGAGGCTACCGCATGAAATCAGTGCTGTGGGGAGGATAATTGGACCGGACTATTTCCTGGGGCGCGAGCCTTCCTTGTTTGTGTTAATGCTACAGAAAGGAAAAAGATCCCTCGTGAACAGGCCAAGTGGAAAGTGGGGTAGAATAGAATGCTGAGAAATGTGGAAGTATGCAGACACAAGTGTTGGGTTGCTGCTCGAAATGTTATATCTGTTTGTCATTTCTGCCCCGCCCCCTCGCTTTCCTGCATCCCCTTTTCCCGTCTCTCCTCCCAAGCATTTGTGCTCGCTGCCACCTGATTTTTGTCATCGATTTCTCTCCTTCACTTCCATGTAGCCACCTCACTTTTTTTTTTCTTTTTTTTGTTTGATATTCTCTCTCTTGATCTCTTTTTGCCATCCCCAGATTTTGGGCAGGCGGACTTTAAGCGGGGCATTGTGTCGATGAGCGATCTGCGGGTGGGTGCGGTGCTGACGGGCCGGGTGGACAACACAGCTCTGTTCGGGGCTTTTGTAGATATCGGTGTTGGCCGCGCGGGCCTCATCCACAAGAGCAACATCACCCTGGACAAACTGCCTGTCAGTCAGCGCCGCCGCAGCCTGGCGCTGGGACCTGGGGAACGGGTGGAGGTCCGGGTCCTGAATGTGGACCCTCAGAGGGGACGGATCGGGCTGGACCTGATCAGGGTCCTGCAATAGAGTCACTTAATTCACATAATTAATATTCTGTAATTGGACTGGCTTTATGACAGGATTTCAACACACAAAGCTACTGAGAGTGAAAATGACTTCCTGATGTTTACAGTGATTGTGGATGAGAACTGATACAGTTCTTATAAGGAGATCGGCCGGGCTGAAAAAGTCATTTTAACAGGCAACCTGTTAAGTGTATTTATAGGAATGGCCCTTTACTTTGCGATCGTAATAACACACATTCTACCAGTTTTTTGGACATTCTACCAATGTTGCCATTATTTAAGAGGGTTTGCAATTTTAAACTGCAGTTCCTGCATTTTTTTTTTCCTGCAAATCAAAAGACTGCTTGTTCATTTTAATAAATAACAACACTTTACTAATACAACTGAGAAAGGTTGTTACAAGCCAAGCTTCTTCAGTTATGGCAGGGAGACTTTCATTCCCCTGAAGTTATTTTCTCAGGTAGTATTATTCTCAGCTACCTGTGTATCATTTGAAGTGTTAGTTTGGATTGAACACTAAACCTGGTTGCCTGATTCAAGGCAAAAAAAAAAGGGAACACCTTTTTTGTCTGTCAACTTCCTGTCTAGATATCTGCACACACTGTCGTCTACTCGTCTAAATTAGAGAAGATGGAACCACAGTTATTTGCACTTTAGCAGTAGGTAGCTTCATACTTAAGCTGACTGTTTATTTCTTCTGAATATCATAATACTTCCATATTATATTATTATTCCATTATTATTCCAGTTATGTATTATTCACGTACATAAATAAATTCAACTCTTCATGGTATGTTTTGTTTTCTACTGCTCTGAACAGTTTGTGGTACTTGTTTGTATCATTGTTTGTTATTTAAAACAGACTTTGTTTACTGTTTGTGGACACTTGAACAAACCAACTGACAGACTCAACAACACATTTCAAATTGTAAAAAAAAGACTGGCTTTAGATTCTGGTTTTGACATTAAAAATATTTCCTGCCTACCTTGCGCTCTTGATGTACGTTTTCTCAAAATGAAGAATTCGGTAAATGAAGCACTCAGCAGAGTGATTCATATTGGAGAGGAGGGGGCGTGGATGAGAAGTGAAAAGAGGGAGGATGGCATGAATAGAGATCAATAATGGATTTTATTGTGGAGCGCGATAAAAAACACAATAAGTTGATTGTGGTGAATTTTCATTATTGGGATAATTGTGAATATTGTGAATATCCTCAGAAATTGACTGCAGGTTACTACAGTGTCCTGTAGTGTGCAATGCAAATATTTGTTTCTTTAAAAAAAGTCTTAATGTTATGAGAAAGAAAGTCATAATGTTTACAGAAAGTCTCAATTGTATGAGAAAAAAGGTGTAATGTTTTAAGAAAAAAACTCACAATTTTATGAGAAAAAAGTCGGAATGTTTTGAGAGAAAAGTCATAATGTTCCAAGAAAAAAAATCTGAATTTTATGAGAAAAAACGTGTAATGTTTTTAGAGGAAAAGTCATAATGTTCCAAGAAAAAAGTTGTAATGTTTCGAGAAAAAAGTTCCAACAAAGCAATGTATAAAGTGATTCCAGCGTGTTTTCGTCATGTTTTAATCATATTTCATTGATTATCGGGATAATATCGTGAATCGCAATTATTTTGGCCAGGATAATCGTGACATGAAAGGAAACAGAGGAGCGGATGTGCTGAGTGATGGAAAGAGGAAAGAAGACACCAGTTAAAAACAAGTTTTTGTTCCAGACAACAGGAAAATGTGAAAAGACAGAATGAGTGGGGTGGAGGGGGGATGGGTGGAGACAGGGAGAGGAGGAGAGGGACGAGGAGGAGGAGGAGGAGGAGGACGAGGAGGAGGGGGGTGTGTTTCTATCTCCCAGACTGCAGTAAAGCCTGAAGGCTTTTTAGGCATGGTCCCAGACACAATTATCCCAGGACACACACACAAACACACACTAATCAGCTGCTTCAAAATTAATCCCAGACTCCCCATCCACATTATCTAATTTGTTTGTTTTTATGAAACTGGAATAAATAAAAAAAAAAAATACATAAAATATGTTTCTGAGAAAGCCTGAGGTCCCCTGTGCTAAACCTTATACTGAATGCAGAATACCTAATCACTGTTAGAGCCGCTGCTTCGCTATCTCCCCTTTGGGGGAACAAATGGAATATATTGTAGACACACAAACACAAAGAGATGTTCGATCAAGGTTAATCAGAAGTGGCAGTTTGCTCGGTGATGATCTGAGAAAACTACACACACACACACACGGACTAGTTTCACATACTGTATTTCATTGTCTTCTTTGTGCACTCGTTTTTTTAAAAGGGATTCAATTTTCTAATCAAGGTGCCTTTTTTATTTGATGTTAACTCCCTTTGTCATTTTGTTGTCTTGTGTTTGTTTTGATCTCATATACTGTAGCTTAGCGCAGCCTCTTTTTTTTAATGTTTCCAGTGTTTTTGTCTTGGGGAACACATGCATTCGTACAAGTAGACACAGCTTCCCTCAGCTTTTCCCGCCTTTAAATTTCCTCCCCCTGCTATACGTGAGCGCGCAGATGGGACAGGCAATCTGGCGGCCAGCTACTGCTGAGTTTTTGCCAAACACTGACCAGTAATGAGCCTGTGATAAGAAGTAGAGTGACTGCGGGAGTAGTCGTGTAGTTCTCTGCTCTGCTGCGCTGCTTCACAGCTGTCGTGTTATGGAGTGAGCTCAGGTGTTGCCTTGATGTTTTGGTGAAATGTGAAGAAAACTGATGGTAAGCTGTTTGTTGTTTCATGAGTCCTGAGCTATTACAAGTTAACAGAAAATATATATCCCAAGTGATCATGCAGGGCTCTCTTTCCTCATCTTTTGTTCAAGATCCAGCCACAGGTGTATGCAAAAAAAAAATCATCGTACATTTTTCACACAGTAGCAGAGAGAATGGTTCTCACAGCTCGTAAATGCATCCTGCCATGGAAGCGAACACTGAGTGGAGAATATCTCTCTGTCAGTGCTGCACAGGCAAACACTGTACTGGTTATTTTGCTATCTGATGATGATGGTGTAAAAGGAAAAGCCATGGGGGCAATACAATTAGATCTCTATTTATCCCTTAGATAGCAATATTTAGATATTTGATAATATTACTACCAACACCAAATGCAGGTGGAACCCAAGAGCCTGTTCTGCTCTAGATTTCTGGCTTAAATAAAAGGCAGTTTTTTCTGTAAAATGCTCTTTTTTTTTCTGTTAAAGGCAGTTTTTTTTTCCCGCCACTGTCGCTGTTGTAACGCTTGGTCTTGGATGATGTTGGGACTTTGAAAATCATTGAGCATGTTCTAGCCCTGCTCTATATGAAAAGTGTCCTGAGATAACTTTTGTTATGATATGACGCTATAAATATAATTGAATTGAATGTTTGTATAAAGTTCTATCATCCTCAGCTAAGCTCTGACACTTCTAAGGTGGCATGTGACAACTGGAGCTGATGTAAAAGGAAAAAAAGTAAAGGGGCAGTCAGTGTTCGCAGTTATTGATACTGTCACATGGCTGCTTTAATATCAGATTTTCTTTAAGCAGTGCATGCTTGTCTGTTGTATGATGTCTGTTTTTATCAAGTTTCGGGGGCCATGCGTCTACGCTACAGCTGCACTACATGTAGCAGCAAGCAATACGATAAATAGGCTTGCTAAATTTAGAGCACCTGCTGTTTAAAAGTAAAGGAGAATTCATGTCCACATCTAGTCACAGTCTCTTTTCCTCAGGCGCATGTGCTGTGAGCACTTTCCTGTCTACTTTCCTTTGTGTTGTTCCGTGGCTTTGATCGCCACAGTGTGATGGCAGCAGTTTGTGCCGGCTTCTCCTTCCAACAGAAAATAACTGCAGGTTAGCGGTGTGACCACTAACATTAATACAGTCTCCCTTTGGCTACAGATGTAAGTTTTTTTTTATGAGAAAACTATTCTCTGTGGTCTGTGCTCATTTATACTGACAGTATTACCAAAGATTGTACTCGCATGTTGTCTCACAACAGCTGGTGACAGCCTCAAATCGACATTTCACTTTGTTGAAACTTTGTTTCCTCCCTGTAGCTTCCAAGAATTGTGGCCTTGCAGAACAGTGAGCTGCAACCAACTCTCTATTGACTTTAACTTCACAAAAACCTTTGTGTTTGGCAGATCACCTGAAAAAGTATATTATATTTCAGATTTCTTCTTTAATAGTCTTTTAGTTTTATCTGCAACTTTCAATCATTGAACGTTTTACACATGGCTGCATCGCTAAAGAAATTCAACCATTTTTAAATGAAATGCATTTGTTGAACTTGGGAGTTTGTATTTCAAACATCTGTTTTTGTACCGCTCTCTGATGCCCTGCACATAAATCAATGTCTGTATGTTCATTTTTTGGAGTTCATTTATAAACCGCATGTGGTTACTTTAACTGAGAATTTCTTTTAGAGGAAGAAAAAAAAAAAAGAAGATAAATAGGGTTTAGAGCTGCAACAGTTAGTTGATTAATCAATTAATTCATCAGCAGAATAATAATCTGCAACTATTTTGATAATTCATTCATTGTTTTAGTCCAGAGGTTCACAAACTTTTTCCTGAAGGGACTTTTCTATCATTGAATAAACTGATGACCCCTGACTAAGATATTTGACATATTTTATGGATATTTCATCCATAAAACAATAACAGTACAGAACAACTGATAAATTGTACAAATAGTGAACACAATAACTGCAGGAAGTTTGTGTAAAACGGGCAATTTGGATGAATTATGAGCAGATTATGCTTTATGGTCTTAAACACAACACAATTTTGTTTGACAGAAATCCACAAAGATAAATATATAAAATAAATACTGCACCAGAGATGAGTGTTCCTGTTATTTTAGGAACTTTTATACAACTCTTTCTGTATTGTGTTTTTTAAGTTTATATCTTAAATAATAATACAAACTTTGTAACAACTCATCACTTGATCACTGAGATATAGGCCAACTGTATATTAAAAAAGACAAAAAAAATGAAGAAGGCTTTGGTGACCTCTAGAAGGGGTCAGGACCCCCAGGGTGGTAACCACTGGTTTAGTCTCTTCTTATTCTCTATAACATTACCTGGTTACAACTTATCATTTGTGAGGGTTTTCTGCTTTTCTCTGTCTGAAATGATTGTTAGCTGAACAGTTTTAGGAATTAGGACTGTTTGTCAAACAAAACGAGACATTTGAAGATGTCACCTTGGGTGGGGATTGTTTTTTTTTTGTCTTTTTGTCTTTATTGATAGTAGGGTAGACAGAGAGGGGACGACATGCAGCAAAGGGCCGTGGGCCCTGCAGTGAGGACTTTAGCCTCTGTATATGCGCGCTCTACCACTGAGCCACCAGCACTATTTTCTGACATTTTATAGACCAAACAATTAATTAAGAAACTAACTGGCAGATTAATTGATACTAAAAATGAATGTTTGTTTACTTGCTTCTGTATTTTAAAGAAAGACGATACAGGAGTATAACATGACATACCCATTATAACCCATACACTAACACACACATTACATTAGTGGTAAAAATCACAAGAGAGGAGAGTTTTAATGTGAGAACCAAGAACATACTGAACGCAAACCTCAGTCACTTAAAAAAAAAAAAAAACAACAACAACAATCTCTCATATTCCTGTTTTCCAGTGTTGGGTGACACATACTAAAAAAATTCCAAAGGGTGAGAAAGACTTTGGCTTTTGGCATCCGTGGTGAAAAACAGGAGTAACTTAGAGGCAGAAGGGTGGAGGAGAGATGGATGAATGGAGGTAGGAGAGAGAGGGATGGAATGAGACAGGAAATGAAAGGCTTTCTCCGGTTTCACTCCCCGTGACCTCATCAGTGTGATCATGGGTTTTATGAGCTTTCCCTCTCGACGCCCACACACCACCTCACACGTGCCAGGACACACACACACACACACACGTGCACGGTCTCACACACACACACACACACACACTTCAGCCCGTATATTTTATTCACTGGCTCAGAGACAAACACACAGTACATGTGTTTTTGTCTCTCTGTCTGTTCCTTTTCTCACACTCTCTCCGTCAACCTTTCACATACTTCATCACACACCGGGACGCTCAAAGAAGCCGACACTCGCTTAGAGCCACGGACACACAAATACTGACAGAGAGAAGAAAATTTGTCTTTATTACTGATTGCATTAGCCTTTGCAGGAAAAGTAGGAGGCTCTGTGTAATGAAACAAAAACCTTTTAACTCAGAATAAAATATATGAAAGCCACAACATTTACAGATCCCACAGAATCAGCTCTCTAAGCATGTAACCACACAACACGCCAGGGACGGGACAATAAAGGATTTTATCGTGGATCGCGATAAGAAACACTCGCAATAAGTTGAACGTGGTGAATTTCCATTATCAGGATAATCGTGAATATTGTGAATATAGTCACAAATTGACTGCAGTTTACTACAGTGTCCTATCTGTGGTGCGATAAAAATATTTGTTTCTTAAAAAAAGGTTTTGAGAAAAAAGTCGTAACGTTTTGAGAAAAAAGTTGAAACGTTTTGAGAAAAAGTCGTAACGTTTTGAGAAAAAAGCTGTAATGTTTTGAGAAAATGTTTTGAAAACAAAGTCGTAATTTTTTAAAGAAAAAAATCGTAATGTTTTGAGAAAAAAGTTGTAATGTTTTGAGAAAAAAGCCACAATGTTTTGAAAAAAAAGTCGTAATTTTTTAAAGAAAAAAATCGTAATGTTTACAGAAAAAAGCCGTAATGTTTTGAGAAAAAAGTAAAACAAGCAAATGTAAGGTAAAGTGATTCCAGTGTGTTTTACTGCTGTTTTAAGAGTTTTAGGCATATTTAGTTGATTATGGGGATAATATCGTTAATCGCAATTATTTTGGCCGGGACAATCGTGACATGAAATGTTCATATCGTCCCACAACACACATACACATTGTAACAATACAGGTATTCCTGAGGGAAGATGCTGTGGCTTTTAGCATTACACCTCACCAACAGAGCTTATAAAGGCTTACCCAGTGAGGGGAAAGATAAATGGCAGTGTATGGACGAGCATCTGACGAGTATCGCGAAATTTCACTGTGGGAAGACGCAGCTCCTTTCCTTAAAAGCATCTCCAATGCACGTGAGTGTTTTTCCCTCCTTTCCTCTTGCCTTTCTTTCCTCCAGGTCTCTCTAAAACTACTATTACGTCACTCACAAATTCCCAGTCTCCAGCAGCTTTGCCACTTATCTCCTCAAAGTGGGTAATGCCTTGAGACTGTGTGTTTGTTTTAATCAGTATTAAGTCTTCTTGGATGTGGAGTGGAAAAGCAAAGAAAAGAAAGGGAACCAGAGGACGCTTTATGTCAAGAGAAATGTCCCCTTAGCAGCGATTCCTGCCTGGGTAAATATTATCATAGGTGCCAGGTGTTCACCAGCTCCACTCGTACACAGAATATGGGAAATAATATTTTGATTAACTTTGTTTTTGCATCACCGCACCGCAGTACTTACAGGGCCTTTTTTACATACAGTGGACACACACACGGCAAAGAAAAAAAGAGGATGACAAAATACTAGATAAATCACGAGAGAACGAGAGACTACAACAAGAAGAGAAACAAAGATTAGTGTAACTTGCCAGGTATGCCAGAATGAGAGAGAGGGGCGGTTTTGTTTTTTCGGTTTTGATTACCTACTATTGTAGCCAACATCAATCATTTTACAACAACACTGAGGTCACCTTATATTCATAACAGCTGATTTAGTTCTCCTTGTTTTATTGGACCATGCATACTCTAATAAATTAGAGCATCGCTTTCAGTTTCACAGAGGCATGAAAGAACTCGAGATCGAAACAATTTACAATGGAAGACCACCTACTGTTTATGTAAGACAGGCAGGTGTAGAAACCATGTCCAAAGCTTTTTTTCCCCCCATGTGTATCAAGATGAGCTTTTGTAAATTCACTCTTGAATCCTTATACATGGACACAGATGCACCGATTCAACTTTTGTTTCTCCTGATAACCCATGGCGATATCGAAACTCATGGTTTCTGCCGATACTGACTCTCCTCTAAATCCACTGATCTCTTTTTCCCAAATTTAAAATCTACATAGTGTGTAAAAATCAATGAAATCTAAGGTAACATTAAACCAGGTATTCCTGTGGTTAATGAATGAAACTGAGGGTAGAAACAATAATTTTGACATTGAAAAAGAAATGTAATGTGGGTCACTTACATCACAGCCGATACCCGATCCGCATGATAAGGTCAGTATCTGGGCTGATACCAGTCTGACGTATCGGGTGCATCCTTTTTTTAACAATCTTGATTATTATTACAATCTAGCCGATTTCTTAAGAACTTCTTCATTTTCTTACTTATGAACGTCTTAGATGAGATGAGCCCTGTGGCATGTAGTCTGTGTTTACTTTATGTAAACAAAGCCTGTTTCTTTCTTTCTACTGTCCACTTGCTTTTTCACAGTCTACTGCTTTTTTACTGTTTACATATTTATTACATTTTGCATTTTTATATTTTTTATACTGACAGTTGTGTTGCACTATCCCTTTACTGCTGTAACACTGCACATGTCCCCGCTGTGAGACTAATACAGGATTATCTTATGGAGAAGGCTGGAAAACAGTTTTTTAGTGACAGCTATATTTATGATTTGCTTAAGTAACTAACTTCAAGTATAAGAAAATAATTTAAAAAAATACTTATTGTCTTTGGGTAAAGGCCAATTAAATGTTAGCCTGTCAAATTTGCATCTTATTTACAGGAGACATGAGACTTGCACCAAAAACAATAGTGACGAGGTAGAATTAACAATAGATGTTAAACTAAGTGTTAGATAAACCTAGTAAGACTGAAAATCAAAATCAAAATGTCTTTAAATGAATGAATTTAGAGGCTTACCTTTTCAATACACAATTTTAGTGTGTAAGTGTCGGGTCATCTTAAAGTTACCAAGAAAATTAAGAAGAAATTTAAGAACTTTGCTTTCAAGAATCTCATTTATTTATTTATTTAAGTTTTTTTCTTAGGAAAAAACATAA